>JAWWEQ010050037.1:0-12331 GCA_035583055.1 Torymus tubicola
AGAGTATGAAAAAAGATGCATCACATGAAATGGTAATGCACGAATCAAGAAAAAATTGTGAGAATCATAAGAAATGCGGCAGGAGAACAAATAAAATGTGTAAAATATGTAATGCTTTCTTTTGCACTTTCTGCTTGACACCGACCTGCAACAGAACTCAAAGAAAATAAATTAAAAGATTATAAAAAAAAAACAACAACAAAAAAAAATAATAAAAAAATTTTAAAAGTAAAAAAACAACTAAAAAAACAAAAAAAAAACAACTAAAAAAAAAGAAACCAAATAAGGTTCTTCATATACATTTACCTCCACGTGGTAAGAACCGGAAAACGGCAAAAAAAATTTGACGGCTAAAGAATGTATAGTAAATAAAATGTGTACGATAAAATGTATCAGACCGTTTCTGAAAAATTTTTAATGATACATGAAAAATATAGTGGAATCGTACGTATACTGAAATGTTGGTAAGAGAACAAAATAGACTTCAGTGGCCGTTTATTAGAAAACGATGGACTTTAAGAGAAAAAGTTATAGAATAAAAAGCTCTTAGAATTCATCGTAGAATACGCTAGAATTTTTTCAGAATTTTTCGACGAATTTTTTAAATTTTCAAAAATTTGCAATTTTGAAAAATCCAAAAAGTCGTCAAAAATTTCTTTAAAAAATTCCAGCGTGTTCTTCGATGAATTCTAAGAACTTTTCATTGTATAAAATTTTTTCCTAAAGTTGATCGTTTTTGAGTCAAAAATTCCTGAAGGAATTGACATTTTTTCCAACTTTAGGCCGCCATTTTATTTATTTCCACATGAAATTTGATAATCATCAATGACCTTACTTTCACTTTAGGACCCAAAGACGCGTTTCTTTTAGTTACAACAAGAGTCCTTATGAGATTTCAATTTGAAAACGTTCGATAAAAAAACAAGAAGTTCGAAAATTCGCGTTATTTTTGCAAAAAAAAACTAAATAGATCGTCACTGGTGCATTTTTCGGAAAAATGGATCACATATTCTGAAAGATCAGTCAATTCTACGTCGAAAACACTATTTTTAAAATTTTTTACAGCTTTTTTTATCAGAAAGTACAGCCGTTGAAAACCGTGATGAAAAAATGTCATTTTGGGACTTAATGGGTTAACACGTATGTTTTATTTAAAAAATAGAAATTTTATAAATTTTGAGCTTATTTTAATCAAAATATAATGATATAATTAATATGATATATAATGAATATAAAATAAAAGTAATTAAAATAAGGCTTACTTTGAAATGCTCATTACAGGGAAAAACTTGTCGCACACATTTGGAATTGCAGCATCTTTTTTATGTTACTAAAAGCCCTCATTTACACAGCCATTAGTAAAAATATCAAAAATTTCAAATTTCAAGAATTTATTTTTAAAATTATTAATAAAATTATTTGATTTTAAAAACATATTTTTTAATTAAAAAATGAAAACTTACTTAAAACATAAAAGCCTCTGTAATTCTCTTAAATACATATACACAAATAGCATTGTCAAATTTTAGAAGGTTTTGTTCAAAATTACCCAGTAAGGAGCTGACTGAAACTGAAAAAATTAAATTTTAAGAAAAAACATTTTAATGATAAACGAATAAAAAATTTTCTACAGCCTGCCACTGACACTGCTTGCTAAAAATTGTTCAGCTTCGTATAACATACCTTCTGATTTACTTTTTATCTTTTCAGAAGAGTCCTTAAATTTCTTTTTATTCTGATAAGTCCTCCTCTTACAGACTTCTTCTAAAGATTGTCTTTGCTGTCTCTGGTGATCTTGTATCTCAGCATATTTCATTATTTTAAATATGTATTTTTTGGTCATTTTCAACCGAACTCTACCCTTAACGATAAGCTTTTACCAGGACATAAGCTCCAGTCCGAGCTTTGGATTATTCTATCTCGATGGAGAATGTTTAAGCATGTCTTTACATTGGACATCGTCAAGATGTTTCGATAGATAACAGTACATTCAGATGATCGCGAATTTCAATGCATTCTATGGCAAAATAGTCCGGACGAAGAGATTATTGAGTACCAGCTTAACACCGTCACCTACCGTACCCTCGCTCTCTTCCTCGCATTAAGAGTTTTATTGCAATCGCTGAGAATAAAGAGCATCGCTTTCCACTGAGAGGGCTGACTATACGTCTAACCTCATACGTTGACGATATCTTTACCGGCGCAGACACTTTGTCGCAAGCAGTCGACGTGCAGAGTCAAGTCACTAAAATTTTTAACGTCGCACAATTTCCGCTTGGAAAATGGTCAGCATCGAACCAGGCGTTATCCCAAAACTCAGATCCCGAAGAAATTAGCTTTAGTAACAGCAATGTCGTCTCAGCGCTCGGATTAATCTGGGATCCGAGATCGGACCACTTATCGTTGAAGGTAACGCTCTCTGATCGCGAGCCAGCGCCAACAAAGCGATCGATTTTGTCAGTCATTGCCAAACTCTTCGAGCCATTAGGTTGGTTATCGCCCGTGATTATCGTGGCCAAAATTCATTCAGGATTTATGGATCGCCGGCGCAAATTGGGATGATCCAATCTCTAGTTTGCTGAGACTTGGTGCAAATTTCGAAGTTCTCTCCAAGACCTCGAAATAATTCACGTTTCACGATGGACGTTCTACTTAAGGGTGGAAGAGGCCTGAATTCATTGCATTGATTCTGCGATGCGTCTAAACGTGCTTACGCTACTTGCGTAAACCTTTGCACGCAGTCTACTAACAGGTATGTTAATACTATTCTCGTTGTCGCGTAATCCAAGGTGGCACTGGTCAAAGCGTAAAACAATACCACGTTTAGAGCTCTGAGAAGCTTTATTGCTCACAAGGCTTCTCTATAAGGTGCACACAGATTTACACCTTCGTAAGGTTTCAGTTCACACGTGGCAGACTCAGAGGTAGTCTTAGCCTGGCTATGAGGCAATTCATCGTTTCCTATCGAGTTGCCGAGATCCAGGACGTCTATCCAGCGAAGCACTGGAACTACGTCTCCTGTGGGCAGAACCCAGCGGACCAGGCGACGAGAGGAGCGCAACCAAATGAGCTGTAGACGTCCAAACTTTGGAGGCACGGTCCTCACTGGATTCAACTGGATATGGTTGCATGGCTGAAGAAGAAATCGTCAGACTGTCCGTCAGCCCAATGTCTCCTTGCTGCCCACCTACACTGTAAGGAAACTTCCATATATATAGATATACTATGTTTACATTTTGCGTGTCAAAATATACACAATGTATATCTATATACATGGAAGTTTTCTAACAGTGAGACTCAAATAAGTCGGAAAGCGACCCTGCTAAGACGGTGTCTACCGACTTCATCGTAGATTTATTAGCTAACTCCTCATCGCATTCTACACTGTCCCGTATAGTTGTTTATTGTTTAGATGGGGGCGAGGTGCCGAGCGAAACCTCGGTTTCATCTAAGCATCAGAGACACGCAAGGCGCTCAACGCCCTCGTCAAACTCACGCAGGCGTGTGATTTTCCTGCTGAAATCAAGGCCTTGACCTCAGCGCGATACTGACGATAGAATCCGTGTCGTCAAGCTACGCACGGCCACGGGAGAAACAACTCGGCTGATCGTCAAACTCTGTTCATTGCCAGTGTACGAAGAGGGAAGAGAGAAGACTGAAGAATGATGAACATTAGAATTAAGTTGCGTTAGTTTTAAGGTTCCTGAATTGTTAGTTATAAGGTTAATCATTTGTTATGCTTCGATATTTAGATCTTCACTCAATAAGAAGCATTGTACGCATCCATTTCGACCACCAAAACATAGCGAACATGAGAAAGTAAAAAATTGATTTATCTGCGAATGTAGTTATCATTAAGTTTAATTTTGTTATGTAAGCAAGGTAGAGATCCATAACTCTTCACACGGTGTCGTCATGGCGAGCGGTTCCGATTTATGTTGTCACCGCGTAATGTTGTAAGGATGAAGAATCTGCCGAGAATAGTATGAACGCTCTATCGTTGACAATCGTCATGTTTCCCGATACACATCAAGACGGGCGGTATGTTGGAGCAAACGGCCTAACACCAAAGCATCATAGGCAGGTCTAGAATGCGCGACTTTTGCGTTTCCTCTAATTCCCGCGCGACACGTGTCAAGACCATCTTCGTGCGTCGGCACTCCCGAGCGTCAGCCTTCGGCTCGTGAGCACGCACACCAATTACGCGACTCCTTAATATACACGCGACTTGTATCTCGGCGAAGGGGGCTGTAACGAATTGTTCGGTAGATAGTCCGCGGACAGGTACGGTCGATCACCTCTCCACGCGTCCTTGCAGCGACTCTCACCTTCTAGAGACCTGCTTCAATTGTAGTTCCTTATCGTCGAATGCTCACATTCTAGAACTCGGCGACATCCATTATTAATTAATAACTCGATCAAGTAAAATTAACTGTAAGCAAAAAAAAACGCCGCTGTATATATTCTAAAAGGAAATAAATTAAAAATAGTCACTTTTACTAAGCCGCGTAGCAACAATTTATTTCAACCTTGCATCACCTGGGATTTACATGACTTCGGCAATTACTCTCTGGGAGGAAAGCATGATGCAATCAAAGGAAGTTTCTGGTGCGGCTTACTTTTCCTAAACATTCGATATGGACCCTCATAAATTTTGGTGCGATGCCTTGACCTGCTTTTGAAAGCCCACATGTTTTAACTAAGACATGATCATCTACTAAGTATTCGCGGAACTGTTTATGGATATTCGATTTACCACTTCGTTTTGTGCCCTTTTCACGGTTCCTTTCTGTCGCTAGTTTTAACTTAAATCGGTATGGGGTAATTCTACGTTTCCTCTCGCATAGCCAATACTCCCAGGAGCGGTTAGGCTTTTTGTCTAAATGCTGCTTAGTGGGCGTGAACCCAATGGTGTCATGATAGATTTCATTCATACATTCTTGTATGAATAGTATCCAATGCCCCCACCCGTGATGCCCGTGGGATACGAGGGTACGTAAGAATCTCCCTATTTCTTTATTTACTCGCTCTACGATATTATTTTGAGGGTGGCGAACGGAGGAAAAGATGATTTCGATTTGTTCTTTTTTTAAGTTGTTAATCCAACCCTTAGCCGTAAACTGGATACCGTGGTCTGTTTGAATATATTTAGGTTTTCCTAACTTGGATATGTATTCATCGAAGATTTTCCGTATAGTTGTTCCTGTGTCCACTTTTCTTATTGGATATAGTTGGACGTACTTTGAAAATCCATCAACGGCGGATAGTATATACCGCGTCCCTCCTCTTGATATAGCTATCGGCCCGACTAAATCAATTGATAGTAATTCATTAGGTTCGAATGATGTTATTAATCTTACAGATGCATGATTTAATTTGGTATAGGTCTTGTTCAATTGACAGGATAAACAACTCTTTGCGTACTTGAAGATGATTTTCTGTAATTTTGGGTAAGTGAAATCTTCGCTAATTATCTTATAGCATTTTAAACTACCTATATGACTATATAACTCATGCACCTCCTTAATCAAGTTATAGCATACCTCTCGAGTTAGAACAATATGCTCGTCATTTTCCCTCACGTTATATAGCGTGCAAGGGCACGCTAATGAGTAATTCCCTATCTTCTTAACGTTTTTTAACCTCTCTATTATTGACTGTAACCTTTCATCCTTACCTTGCAATTTTTCTATCCCTTCTAAGTCCGTTTTTAATATCTTATTGGATTTCCTAGTCAATAATAAGGCGATCGTCAATCGGTCGGTGTCGTTTTCATTGTTTATCCCTGGAATTATACTGAGGGTGTCTCCGATATAATTTCTCGGCCTTTCTATATATGTGATCTTTAAGTTATAGTCACGTATAGCTAACCGCCACCTTGCAAATCTGCTGTTCAGAATTTTATCTAAATAAATAACACAGGGCCTTATGGTCAGTCTCTACGTAAACTTCAGCCCCGAGTAGGAATGAAAGAATTGTAATCAAGGCCCATACAATGGCTAGCAACTCAATTTCTGTAGTAAAATAGTTTATCTCCGCTTCCTTCAGCGGGTCCTACTCGCCATAGTAACTATCCGCCTAGCTTCTGAATCATTCCTTTGGAATAGAAATGCGCCTAGGGAAACCGCGGACGCGTCAGTCATCAACTGATATGGCCTATGTCTTCTGGCACAAAAAGATCCTTAACTCGGTTAAATGCTACCTCATGTTTTTCCTCTCATCTCGAACATATGACTTTTCTTCCTATTTCTAACAGGGGTGCGATATCTTGGACCAGTTTATCAGTAAATTTTGCGCAGAACTGAACCAACCCTAGAAAACCCAAACCTTCAGTTGTTTATAGTTTCTGGGTGCGGGGAAGGCTTTAATCGCTTCTACCTTGCCGGGGTCTGGTCGCAAACCCTTGATCATTGATATATGCCCTAAGAATTTCATCTCCTTTCTGCAAAAGTTAACTTTTTTAAAATTGATGGTCACGCCCTCGATAAACACCTTTTTGATAGAGTATCCAGGTGTATGAGGTGGTCATTAAAGCTCGCGGAGACACATAGCCAAACGTCGACGAAGTTAATCATGAATTCATTAATATCCTGTAATATCGATTCTGATGCTCTTGATAACGCGGCGATTCTCACTTTCGTACCGAATGGTACTACGGTGTGTTAGTACGTCAGTCCCCTATGTCGGAAAACAGTGTATTTACGCAATTTTTTGGTTAGTGGAATTTACTAGAAACTGGCTGTTAGGTCGAAACTCGACACTATTCCGTTATTTTTATATTTACGGAGTATTTTCTCTATTTCCTCTGGAGCATCATGATCGTTCTGTAACCGCTGTTTTTACTACTGGGTTTATAAAAGGGCTTTGTGATCTTTCAATTATTCCGTTATTTAAAATCTTCTCAATTTCTTTGTCTACTCAATGAATTTATGGGGAATCGGGTAGGATTTATGGAAGTAAGGACTATCATCATTCAATTGGAGTCGATATTTGTAATTTTTAAATCGGCCCGGAGTCTTCCTGAACACCGGTCTATACTGCATGATTAATTTCTTTAATTGCGTTCTCTGTATATCTGTCACTCAGTTAAAACTACTGAGTCTCTCGTCTATCTGCGTCAGTTAGTTCGGTCTTTGTGTTTTCTAGGCTCGCGTAACCTTCTGTTATGAATACTTCCGATTCATTTTCACACATACATTCCGTAATCAATTCATTAAATTCAGCGGGCTTGGCCGTTAATCTCCCACTTTCTTTAAATTTGATTTCGATTCGCGTGTTTTCCCTCTCTTCATGGATACTCATTATCCCTTTGTCTACGTTAATTATTGCCTTAAGGGCTTTTGTGCATCGACACCCAGAATACACTCTCGGACGAGTTTTGGTACCTCGATAAAATTTATGTCAATAGATATCCCACCTAATTAAAGATTCCCTTGAAATTGGATTTTTAATCTGCTGGATTTTTCTCCCATGAACCCTGAAGCTTGAAACCCTATTACGGGAAATGTAGGGCATGCTTTTAATCGTTCTGAGTTTTCCATGTAGAAGGCCTCTGATACACAGGATATGATACTCCGGTATCTACTAGAATCCTAACTGGTTTTCCTTGCAGGTGTGCTACTAGCTCTAGCCATCTGACTTGCTCATCTAACTTTTTGTCCCCTTTATACTCCATCGCTAATAATAAATTCCTAGATGATTCAAATATTGTGCAAACAGCTAATTCCACATCTATCGTTCCCCCATAATCTTCCTGTTCGGTTTGGTGCGTTTCATCTGCTGTACTGAAAAGCTATTTATCTTCCTCCATAATTTCCGAGGTATCCGATGCAATGCTTACTCGTTTCTCTGCTCTTCATTTATTTAAATACTATTTATCGATCTGTTGCCCCAGGATCGCGTATTTATTCCTTTAGAGACGATTTTCCCGCCAGTTCGAGGGTAATTCGCGATTCGTCTGTGGTTTCGGTGTCGAAGTTCTAACAGTCTAAAACTCACATTATCATTCATTGTCCTATTATCGAACCTACTCTTATTACCTTGTCCCCCCGATCTTGTGTGTACGGGATCAGACAACCGTAAACTTAATGTCGAATTTAAATCCCCCATCTGTTCAAAATTATCTAGCAGTTCGGTTAATCCATCTACATTATCCATTCCCCGATTTATGATTGATTGACGTATACCCTCATCAAAATGTTTAGATAATTTATTGATTAACGTTTTTTTTGAAGGGGATCTGTTAACATTCGGAGATCATTGTATAAGTTTAAAACATACTCCCCTCGCGTGAGTTGCCCGTCGAACTAATAAAACCCGAACTCAAGTTGCCGTCGGATTCTGTCTTGTATACCCTCGCTCGAATACTTGGCGATAAATCATTCCTGAAAATTGTTGATACTTCCGACGCGTGCCTCTATATCTTCCCACCAATCGTAAATTGGTTCCCTTAAGGATTGGCTCACAAGGTGCTTAAAATCGTCATTCCTCGCGTCGATGGCCGTCAAATAATTTAACAGTACGCGTAAATATCTCATAGGCTTATCTATAGGGCCCGCACAAAATATTGGCATGCTATATTGTGTAACCGGAATGTGACTACGGATCGCGCTGGCACCCCGCGCTGTACGATGTTCAAAATACCCTCGTAATTCTTGTCTACTCTTTTAATGTATTTAGACTTCGCGTTAACATGATCAAGTCATGCTCCACCCGACGAATTGCGGTATCCCTGGTCATCATCTGCCTGTCAAGTAAGTTAACCTTTTGTTTTAATTCATCTAAACCATTTAATCTATTTTTGTGTTCATTTACTTGACAGCTTGTGTGATATCCACGGTCCCTTAATTCTTGGAGGAAATTTCATTCATCTACTTTGAATCTCGTCTCCTGATTCCTTATTACTTCACCGTCCCTTTCTAAGTCCTTACTTCGCACCTCATCCTCGTGCCGGTCCAGCAAACTAACCCCTATTTCTGGAAGACCAGTGGCAAAATCTAATGACCTCCGCATACCCTGGGATAATTCCCCGAGGCAGCCATTCTGACCCGTCGTCTGTCGCATATTTCTCCGTATTGCGGCATTATTTAACGCTCGCGCTCGACTACCTCCCCTACCTCTATGACTTCTACCCATCTCGTTAGCAGACATTCCTACTAATTTAATCTCAAAATTTAATACTCTACGGGTCTTGTATGTTCCGAGTCACTGCTTTTCCCTCCTAGCGTGTCCTTGTCTACATTATTATCCCAAACTGCTCTAAGTTTAAGGTTAAGATCCTCTGGAGCGCTGCGAGAGAACTTGTATCAGTGACAACTAAATTGTTGTAACAGTTATCCGCTCTTATTTATAATATAAAAGAAAATATATAAAACAAAACAAAAAATTTTATTATTTAACTTTAATAAAAGTTAAAAAAATCGATATATATCGTTAATTAATTAACAAACACAGATTGTTATTTAATCGCTACGAGTTTAATCTTATGGAATAACTAAATAAAAAAAGAATTTATGAATGAACTACTAAGGAATAAAGCTGATAAAATAAAATAAAAAAGAGAATCCTTATTTAATTGTCGATAAAATAACAAAAAACAAAAAAAAACTATGACTAAAATTAACCTCACTTATGGGTATGTATCAGTAATCGAATAATTCAATTATTTCTGCGCAACCATGGAAAAGAATTATGATGGAATAACTATTGTAATCATTACTTGTCTATGCTCCTGGTACTATGTATGCCCTCAACAGATTTAAATTTAAATATAGATTATCCAGCTCCTCTATTATTTCCCTCCTACGCTCGTCGATAAAATCTTAAGTTTTCAAGAACTTATATTGACGTTTTTTGCACGTTATTTTGGCATGCTTTCCTGAGATACTTAACTTCCTTAAACTACAATCTTGTCTAACCACTACCTGTTCGAATTTACCTATCTTAATCACTAATTCCTCTACTCTTCGATCCCTTATCTCTAATTCCTCCTTAAGGCCGCGCAGTCTCTTACTGAGCACCGAAGTCTCAATCCACTGAGCGGTGGATAGTCGAGGCATTAAAATAAAAACATATAATCGAATCAACCTTAACTCCAAGTAAATCCCTTGACTCGCGTGCACTGTGCGATCTGAGGCAATAATATTAGCGAACTACTCCCGTCTTTATGCCGGCCTACTCTAACCTAATTGTTTATTGTGTATTGCCACCTTGAGTCCCACCAAGGGTAGCAATGAAAAATCTTTATCTATCTCCTTACCTGTCTGCTCCCGTAGTCAGCTGTAACGGTGTCCTCGTGTGCGGTGAAGTTATGGGGAAGAATAATAGTAAAAAAAATATTTATAAATAACTAAATGAATCATTACTAATTTAGAGTAATACAGTGAAAAGAATGTAATAAAATATATAACAAACGAACCTACAAAATAATGAAAACCATATAAAGAGAACCAAAAAATAAAGCAACAAAAAAAAAATAAATAGTGTTCCTTGAAGTGATAACATTTATAAATAAAAAATTAGTAGAACTAGTGCTAAGGAAATATAAAAATAATAATAATAGTGAAAATAAAAGTTTTAACGTAAGGGTAATGGATGTAATGTGGATGTATGAGGGACAGGGGGAGTGAACTCAAAGAATGATAATACAACGACTAGTGGTAAATTCTATCTTTATTAAGCTCTTAACCTAATACATGTGGTCTTGTATGGTAATGACTAACATCTGTTAAACTTAATGTTACCGGTAGCAACTACCAAAATAATCAAGGGTGTTATGTCAGAACAACTAAATTGTTGCAATAACCATATGTTCCACAAACAACAACAAATTTTTTTAACTAAATATCTTTAAAAAATATATAAAACAATCTCACTTCGAGTATAACTTAATTGAATGATTAAATGCTAACGTAACTGCTATTGCAATATTTTATTGTAGCCGTCACGATATTACGTATTAAAATATGATATCAAAAAAACTTGTTGGTGGTTTCCCAGAATTCTATCACTACTCGCGCCCCTTTCCATTCCGCGTGTCGGCACCTGGACTGAAGTGTTTTGGAGGGCTACGCGCTAGCTTTCCGTCGCCCACGCGTCGCTCAGGAAATTTCGCCGGGGTTTGTCCCGAAGGATTAATTCCCTGGCTACATCAGTTACTTGTCCTAATTATCTCCTGAAAAATGAAGAATTGTTGCTGCTTCTATTCCTGGGCATATGGGAATGATAAATCACTATCTGTCCACACACTCCTTTTTCCATGTAATAGCTGTTACAGTGACCTGGCTTGACTCTGAATCAGATTACAGCAATATTGTATACTTAAATAACTACTTTCTTTTTCGGCGAGATCGTAATAAGAATGGTGGTGACGTTGCGCTATTCATTCACAACTCCATTTCTGCCACTGTCCTCTGCGCATCAGATGGTGTCTGGACTGGCAAACCTGGCAAGCCAGAATATCTCTTCTGCGAAGTAACGGTCAAAGGTCATCCACGATTCTTCGTCGCTGTAGTCTGCCGCCCACCACATGCTCCATTTTTTGAAGGTACTGATTTCATAGACAAAATTACTACCCACATTCATGACTACAGCACAAAAGTTATTCTTGGCGATTTTAATGCCGATCAGCTCTCCTCATCTGATGATGCGGTTTTCGTTCGCAAGTTCATTGCAGAAAATGGACTTCATAATGTTCCGTATAGTGCCACTCACCACAAACCTACTTCAGACACCTGGGTTGATCTCTGCTTAGTAGATGAACAAGATCGCATACTAGATTTCTCGAAGACTGTGTCACTATTCATCAGTGCTCATGATCTGATCACGGCTGCTCTTGCGCTTCAACCTCCCAAACCCTCATTAACAACATTCACTTATCGTGACTATAATGCCATTAGCACTAAGTCTCTTATAGACTTTCTAAGAGGTTTGGATTGGTCGGTGGCTCAGTCGGCCCCCCTTGATAAATGTGTCTCTGTCCTGCAATCCCACGTGACTTCAGCTATCAATACTCTCGCCCCGGTCAAAACTGTTACTCCAAAAAAAACAGGCATCCCTTAACACATTAAAGTTTTTAATCAATCTCTACGCGAAGCATGCTTTCCCCAACTGTGGAAGCAATCTTCCGTAATTGCCCTGAACAAGGTGAGCATTCCGAAAAGCTTGAGTGATTTTCGTCCAATATCTCTGCTGTGTTTTCTCTCTAAAGCACTTGAATGGTTGGTATATCAGAAAATGTCTTGTTACGTAGAATCTAGAATAGAATAGAATAGAAATAGCCTTTATTTTGTAAATTTACAAAAATAAAATACATGTAGAAGTCTCTGTATCG
>JAWWEQ010050038.1:0-12329 GCA_035583055.1 Torymus tubicola
ATATTTATGATATATAAACATATTTATATTATAATAATATTTTATTGTATTGTTTTAGGTAATCTTGGCTTAAAAAGCCTTTAGGTATAAGACCACCTTAAGACAATTATCATTCTCCTTTTCTCAATTCCGGATTTAACAGACAAAGGACGAGCGACGCAGGCGCGACCGCTCCAGGAAATGCATGAAATAGGGTTGGGTTTAGATATATAGATTGATAGGTATTTATCTATTATGTTACGAGCACAAAGTGTACAAAATACAAAATAATATGCAATAAAATTGCCAAGATTAAATCGTCGCACTGAAAGAAGACTAACACATGTCAAATTTCCCGCGAAGATTAGCATATTTCAAATCCTCCCGCGAAGACTAGCACATTTCGCGTTCTCCCGGCGAAGACTAGAACATTTCGCGCTCCTATAGAATTTAGATAATTTATGCAAATCAAAGGGTATATAAAAATATTTCCGTATCAAAAAGTATTATTGTGTCTAATTAATATTTATATTCATTCCTTCATAGATTTAATAAGTAAAATTCAAAATGGATAGCAAAAAATGATTTATTTTAATAAATTAATTAATTTCACTCATCACTTTGAACCTTGTTTAAAAAAATCAATGGAAACAACATATATACGTTAATTAGACACATCCAAACTTATTATTAAATATTCATATATATCCTTATTTAATAAATTTTATAAAATTATAAGTGCGAAATGTGCTAGTTTTCGCCGGGAAGGCGCGAGATGTGCTAGTTTCGTGGGGGAATTTGAAATGTGCTAGTCTTCGTACGGAGCGACGAAATTCGAAACAAAATAATATATAATAAAATCGTCCAAACTAAAATGTAAAACAAGGAGATCAGTGATCAAATACTAATAAAAGATCATATCACAGTCTCAGAGTGCGATCACAATTACGGTTATACGAAAATACCGAAGACAGGACGTCCGTATAGTAATAATGGCGAATACAATCAAAAATACACAATATTAGCAATAAAAGCATTTTAAAATACCTATCAGTTGAAATTTCTAAAACTAAAATTAAACTAGAGCCGATGCATTTATCTTGTACATTCGTTCAAAATGCAGAACGGAACGAATAAATAGTGCAAATGGGATAGCAAAAGATTACATGTAGCTTGTATCAATTTTATAAATAGCTATTCGCTATATTTCTGGCTACTCGTACCCTGGTACGCGGTGCCGTCGGAGTCAATCTTAAATGACTTCCCGGGGATGCTGCAACCCGACAAAACCGTTAACAAATGTTGAGTTCGCGAAGCGAATACGCGAAGCGAAGCAACACTTTATTGCGGGGAGTAGATAGCTCGCGATATAGCTACTCGCGAGGCCAGCTGCTCAGCTATGTTCGTCACTACAGACGACGAACCCGCGAAAGCGTCGGTATCCGGGAGAAGGTTAGGTGAAGGTCTTAATGAAAGAATAGCCTTGAAGTATATAAAACAATAACAAAGTTTATTCAAGCAAAATATAAATATAAACGATACGCGTCGCATTGGGCGCAGACAAGAAGTCGAGATCTGCCGTTCGGCGCGGGCGGATCAGTATAATTAATTTTCGATGGTTCGATAAACACCGGCCGCTCGCAATGGCGAGCCGAAGATACAAGGACACTGAGATTGGTAACACTGCGCCAGCCCAGCTAATATCGAACCAAATCAGTGTACACGTAGTCGTCTGCAGGCCGCGTTACCGTTGACTAAGTGCAGGCTGTTGATGGGAAGTAACCTTCCCAGTCGAACAACAGCAGGCCTATACCCATGCCGGAATACTTCTGTAGCAGAGACGACGAGGCTGGACCCGGGGATAGCGTCGGTCACTGGAATACACGAATATAAGAAGATGCTGAAGAGAACTGAGATGCTTATTTTCTCCATATTTTATCCTCGAACCTCGTTATAAGCTATCCCGTTAAAGATGACCTATTGTAGATCAAAATAGGTACCCCATTACTACACCATTAAGCCCAACTGAGAGACAGTAGATTTAAAACCATAGTGGGTAGGGAGTTACATAATTGCGTTTTTACACCTCGAATAATTCCGTACGATTTACGCATCAGAGGAAATTTAATTTTTTTTATCGCTTTTCTTTCATTACTCCTGGATACATATCTAGTAAAAGGCCGAATCCATCTCAAATTAGGTGGAGTGCGTCTGCCCATCCCACCGACCATTTTGGAATTTAATCATTCATTTCCAGAAAGTATTTGACCCGTATATTTTTATTTATTTTTTATTAGCAATGCCGAAGATAGACGTAGAGAAAAATGGAATGTTGAGGTCTATCAAAATAAAAATACCAATGATATATGCTGTAACGGGCTAATTCTTATTTGACCGTTTATTTCGCCGCAACTTTACGAAGCGGAATTGCCGATGAACGGCGCAGCAAAAATCAGTATCGCCGAGCACTGGATAGTGCCAACCCGCGGCGAGTCTGTCCGTGATCTGACGGCCGATATCTATCCGTCGGCCGTCGCGCCCGTATACAACGCGCGGCTTCTTCGCCGCGCTTCTCTCTCGAGAGAGCATGCTTCCCGCCCGCCCAGATATGCACACTGTCTAAGGTACAGTGCGCTCGCGGCGGCGGCGGGGTTCGAGTCATCGACGCACGGGAGAAGGATTCCGCGCAGAAGGGGAAAGGGAACCGCTCAAATCAATAATAACGATAAACGCTGTATCTAAGTAGAAAACAAAAAGGGTTTATTGCAGTAAGGGCCGTCGCGACCAAAATACAAAGAATTCTCTATTCGAGTAATTATCTAACTCGCACGAACAGTTACGCCGGGTGGTGCGCCCGCGCTCGTTGTAAAGCTGCGGTGCCCGTGCACGCAACAGTACGTACACCGGCTTGCGCTTTCCGGTCGATTGGTGTCAATCTACGCGGAGAAGGTGCCTGGCCAGGACTTACCAATGGTAGATGGGCACAATGTTCTCTCTCTCTCTCTCTCTCTCTCTCTGTGGTTCTCTTCTCTTCCTGGCACACTCAAGATGGCGATGAGACGGCGCCTCGCTGGTCGTTCCGCCGGGCTTCCTTCTTCACGAGGAAATCTCACCGCTTCCTTGGCACTAGTGTCAGCGCACGGGACTCACTAACTATCACTCTCTTTCTCTCTCTCTTTCCCTGTTTATCTCCTTATCTCCCACAGACTCTCTCTCTCTATGGTGTGCGCGGCAGGAACGTTGCCGAAAAACTAACTGAAAAACTGCTGGCGCAAACTCGCATCGGCAGCCATGGCCCTAGCCAAGGTTGCCGATGTTTACATTTGCGCGCGTGTTTATGTTCGCGGACTCGCAGCCTCGAGCATCTATACCGCGCGCCGGGAGAATATTATTCGCGCGTGAAATATTCTCCCGCGGCTGCCGTTACAATGCATATGCAGTGTATTAATACAATTTTAAGCTATTATATTTTTGGATATAATAGGTATAAGTATAAGATAAATTTCTAAGAAAAATTTTTAAATTACGAGTAAAGAAAACAGTAAATTTTCTAATAATCGACCACCAAATCCAGAAGTCTGCCGCTTCAAATACCGGTCTTAGACTATCTCCTGTTATACAATCAATTATCATTGTTATCCCAATTAAGTAACATTTATAAATTAATAACGTGGAACAAAATAATATAAGAGAGAAAAGGCCAATTCTTGCTTACAGCTTCGAAAACTTTCAGAAAAAATTGATAGCTATTAAATCGACCATAACTATTAACCGACAACCATTCAGAAGACTTTTTATATTTTTTGTAAATCTTTTACTATTCAATAGTTTAATACAAAATATATTTTTATTTACACTACATAATAATTGTATTACTTAAAAATAGTTAATACTTAATAATTAAGTCTTGATTTTAGCTTATTCTTAATTCTTTTTAAGACGGATTTTTTGTTTTTTCTTACTTTTCTGGTTTTAGTCTTCTATTTTTCATTGCTTAGCTAATGCCATACGGTCTTCTTTTTGACGTCTGGCTAATGATGTTTTCTTTTTCTTTTTTTTCTAATAAGATGTTACGCCATTGAGAAGACGAAACTTGGTCATTTTTCATTAGACTTTTTTCTTTTATTGCCCTTTTTTAGATGGGAGAAGAGTAATATAAATGTTTATCTAATATTGTACTGAGAAATTCTGTGTGTTTAGGTTCATTGTAAAAAATTCTGTTTTTTAATGAGGTTATTGGAATGCAGGGATCTTTAGAGGAAAGCGGAGGTTGGATGTTGGCAGCATCTAGAAATAGTAGTAGGTTATTGTAATTTTTGACGCAATTTTATATTTTTAACAAAATGTAAATTTTATAGCAGTCCTTTCGACCTAAAAATTTGAAATTATTTAAATAATAAGTAATAAAAAGAATTATTTTTGTGAAATAACTTAAAATTAGAGAAGCTCATGAATGTGTTAATATAGAAATTACAGTATATTATTTAAAAAAAAAAAGAAAAAAATTTAAGAAAGAATACCATCAGACAATAAATTTACAGTTTCATCAGAGGCAGTTAAGTTAACATCACTAGAAAAATTAGGACAGGAAGTTGAAGTTATACCTGAAAAATAAAAATGATTGTTAGCAATAATTATAAATTCTTATAAACTGTAGATAATAATGATAATAATAATATCAACAATAGTAACATACTCGATTATTTCCTATTTTGGTCATCTTCGTATGTTATCTTTAATAAAGCCTTATAGACAGAAAAATCTACATATAGATTATAAGTAGCATACTCTTTTTCATTCATTACTGGTAAATTAAATATATTATCTATAGAATAATTAAAACAATTTTTAAATTAGACTAAATACTTAAAAGAAAAATTGTAAAAAAATATTGACTTACCTGTAATTTGACTGTTTAACTCATTACAATTACTGTTTAGCAATTATATTAGAAATTTCTATTTCATTATTAAACATAGTATTAACTAATGTCTCGTCCATTACATTAGACATATCACTTAAGTTTATTCAAAGACTTATGTCGACATCAACTTCTCTGAATTCTAATTGAGTTTTTATACCTTCAATAAGTTCTAAAAATAGTTGTACATCTGAAGTTGAACGATACCCATAGGTCACTTGGTTATTTAAAGAATTAATTTGTAAATTTTCATGTGTATTCTGAATACATTTTGTGTAATCTACACTATTCGGGTTAAATGGATATAAACCGCAAGCTTTATGTCCGATTTTAATACTTTTCGGGAGATCTGATCGTTTCAAAGTTTCATCAAGAAGAGGAGCAAATTGAACTTTTGTTATATTTGAGTTAAGATTTTCTGATCGTGACAGCTATTCAATAATAGTCTGTTTCCAATTACTTTTAAGAAGCTTACATACACCGACATCCGGCGGTTGAATTATATGAGTACAATTTGGTAAAAGAGTGAATAAATAATTCCATTGTTTGCACAGAAGTCACTTAAATGCATAGTCGAGTGTGACTTATGTCCGTCAACAAAATAGAATATTGGATTCTTAATATTATTCTCCTGTAACCATCTACTAAGGCGGTCTTACACCCGTAAGCCATTGAGAAAAAAATTACCTGAAAAATAAAATAAAATGTTATTATCAACTAAAAAAACATTAGGTACTATTGGTATAACTATTATTAGACAATCTGATAAAAATAGAGGTCCTTTGATCCTTTTAGTCCTGAGATAGTCCTTTCTAGAAAAAAAAAGTTGGCGTAAGTTTTTTTTTGTAATACACCCACCTATGGTACGAGCTCTGGATTTTTAAAATCTTTTGATTAACAAGGAGAGTCTCCGGGAAACGAATTTTGGCAGGCATTGGAGAATCGATTTCTGGTACCTAAAAATGAAGCCCAATGTGCCTAATTCCATTTCATAGGCCCTTTTTCTTGAGATATGGGCAATCTCATCTCATATATCCTCTATTTCACTAAAAAATGATGTCTTTTTTACTGACTCTCACATTGCAAATATTTAAGATACGAAAACGAGGGAAAAAAATTATAAAAGTAGACCGTAAAAGTTAAAATTTAAGACCTGATTCGTTAAAAAATATTGATTGTTCAGGAAGTTACAAGCAATCAAAGATAGTGTACGAAATGTTTAAAAATTTGTCTTGATTTTAACCGATTAAATGGATCGTATTTTTAACCATTCCGTACGCTATCTTTGATTGCTTGTAACTTCCTGAAAAATCAATATTTTTTAACAAATCAAGACTTATATTTTAACTTTTCTGTCTAGATTTATAATTTTTTCCCTCGCTTTCGTAACTTAAATATTTGCAATGCGATAGTCAATAGAAGAGACATCATTTTTTAGCGTAATAGAGGATATTTGAGATGAGATTGCACATATCTCATGAAAAAGGGCTTATGAGATGGAATTAGGTACAATGGGCTTCATTTTTAGGTACCAGAAATCGACTCCAATGCCTGCCAAAATCCGTTTCCTGGAGGATGTGCACTCCCTTCGTATGTTTTTTATACAAAAAACCATTATTTTGTTATTAATTTTGATAATTTACATGGTTTTTGCATAAAACAAATACTTAATAAAAAAATTTTAAAAATCGAGAGTTTCATGCCATAGGTCAATGGATTACAAGTAAATTGCACTTTATCCCATGAAAATCTATCAAGTACTCTAAAAAAAAAGTAACGCCAAAATTCAAAATTTCATATCTTGAGAAATGAGTCTTGAAAGCAAAATCTCTCATATCTCCATTAACAATCACTTCTTGACTATCAAACTTTTTCTACTTCCTGAAATATGTAAATTCTTATTCTTAGTTCATATTGTAAATGATTTTCTATTAATTTTATAAGAAATGACGTGTCTTTCCATTGTTCTGTATCAGCACGTACGGACTCAAGCTGTCAAACAGTACAGGCAATATTAATAAGTTAAACATCTTAAATACATTTACAATGCATCGGTGTATCTTGAAAAAGACTGGTTAAGCAGGTACAAATTCCTGAAACATAATTATTTGAAATCAGTTGATACAATAAAATAAGCTGCTATGATTAAAATATTCAAAAAATTACAAGAAACATACACATAAAAGGAAAATAGTAATTCAAAATTTATTCTAATACTATGAAAACAAATGATATAAAGAAGAATAAAAAATCTTTAATATATTGGATATCTGAAGCGAAATTTTAATTACTACAAGAGAAATTTAATACTGATTATAAAAAATGCTTGATTGTGAAAAGAAAGTAATAAATATTTGATTAGTAAAGAAAAAGGTTATAAATATGCAACTTACTACATAAGAGTTGGCGCAACGAGAGGTACATACAGCTTGTACAGCTCTTAATCTTTCAGATGATTTTATCATATGGCATGATAATTACTCTTTCTGAATAACTTCTTGATGTAGCCTCTTCAAGTAGCTATCTGAAACTAACAATAATTACTGGACATCTGAAAAAGAAATGTCCACAAAGTATCTATACTTTATAGAAATTTAATATTTATTCGGTTAATTTATACTTATCTAATATATATCCAGTTGATTGAAGTTTTGGACGAACATGAGGTAAAACTTGGCTGAATATTATGTCAATGAAACTAACCCCAAACACATGACACATCCAAAATAAAAATACGTGAGCGCACAGAGCAGCCGACACTCACAGTTGACGCTATGAGGCAGTGATCACAACGCATGTTCGTGGCGCCTTACAGCGGCGTCTTTCACACTTATTACCAACAGAGCACGCGATTAGAGTTCACGAATCTTATTTAAAATTTTTGTATGCGTTTAGATTACGTATTTATATATAAAATATATAAACATTAAATCAGTTAACGTATTTTCTCAGTTTGATATTTAATGAAAATTCTTTTTTCGTAGTAAACCTTTGTTAAAAAATTAATTAAATATTATTTTTATAAATTTTAAATTACAATTTTAAAATATTATGTTTCTTTTTTTTAACCGTAAAATTGATTGTAAGAAATTGGTTCTTGATGTGGCTTATGTTTGCGTGATAAGACCCAAAATGGTAAAAACTGGTGGCACGTTCTTATAGAAGTTTATTGACATTTTTATTTATATCTTCAGTAATTGTTCAGATATGTCACTCAAACTTTTTTTACAAGTTGAGAATAATATATATAATCGAAAAATCAAATAAAAAATATTGATTTTTTCCAAATTTATAGGTGTAAGACAGTCTTAAATCCATTTGCCATATATTCATAAAAAGTTTCGCTTTTCATCCAGCCACTATCTGATTTTCTTATAATTCCGGATTCCGGAACTTCTGGAGGTAGAGGAACATATGGATAGGGAATCATTGGTGTGACAACTTTTCCATTTGCTGACAGGAATGACAAAACCGTAATAGTTTCTTCAGACATTTTTTTCCAAGTTATAGGACCAATAACTTTGCCAGTTTTTGAACACAAACTGAATGCAGTCTCATCACCGTTGAAAATTCTTGTTGGATCTTCCACAATATCTTCAAAGCCATTTACTTTCAAATAATCAGACAGGTCTTGAAACCACATTCTAAGACTTTGTTCAGTAACTATTGCTCTACCTTTTGAAAGCCCTCTGTGATTCTTTGACTTAGTTCTGGATGTCGAGCTAAAAAAAGGTTAAGGCGATGTAACACCGAAAAATAACTTAATTTTATTATTTAATTTAACAAAATAAGAACATTTATTGTAGTAATTAAAATTTTCTTCGGATATCCAATATATTAAAGATTTTTTATTCTTCTTTATATGATTTGCTTTCATAGTACTAGAGTAAATTTTGAATTACTATTTTCCTTCTATGCGTATGTTTCTTGTGATCTTCTTAATATTTTAATCGCAACACTTATTTTATTGTATCAACTGATTTAAAATAATTATTTTTTACAGGAATTTGTACCTGCTTAAACAGTCTTTTCCAACTTACATTAATGTATTTAAGATTGTTAACTTGTTAATACTGCCTGTACTGTTTGACAGCTTGAGTCCGTATGTGCTGATGCAGAACAATGGTAAGACACATATTTTGTTTTGCAAATTACATAAAATATTAATTAATAATATTTACTTTATATATTAACAAAACATCATTTTTTAAACTTTACCGAGTCACCGAGAGTCAAGCTCGAGCGGTAGCCGATCTCGGCCGAAGGATGACGAAGAGGGCCAAGTTCGACTAAGACGAGGTAGCGACAAAAATGCTATTCCTCTGCCTACTCCGTATCAAGCCGCCACACGATCAACCTCGTAAGCAACCGTCGGGTCGAGCCCAGGAAAAGTGTCAATGAACAAGCGAGTGCTAAAGCTTAGCTGGCCGTAGTGTAAGTCGCCTCCCTCTTGCCCTCTAACTTGTGTGTGTGCGCGTAGTAATTTGCCGAGTGGTATACGACGTCGTCCGCGACCCGCTGCTACAGCTCAACCGCCGTGCAGGAACTGTAGCCTCAATGAGATAAAGAGTTGGTCTTGTGCTCGCAAAGAGTTGCACCTGGCGCCCTGGCTTTTGTTCGTGTCATCACGAACCCCTTAAAATTATGTATATGTTTGAGATTTAATATTTGATTTAATAAACTTTATTTCATTTTATGTTTTGAGTTAATTGTTTTAGCGTGAGCAAATAATAAGAACAATTATGTGTCATTCGGGGTTATCTAATCCCCTCGCCCCGTGATAGCTTTACCCCATGAAAATCTATAAAGTGGTGCCTAAGAAAGTCTACGCTAAACTTTATTATTTGAAAAAACCATAGCTTTTATTAAAATAGGCTTAAGGATCTGGTTTTTATTTTTTTTTTTTACAATAATTAGTTATATTTATAATATTTTTATGTATTTTACATGTATTAATATTATAAATTGTTTTTTCAGATCATTTTATGATGAAAATCTTATAGGTGTAAGACCCCCTTAAGCCCAGAAAGAAATGGATTAGAAAAGCAATCATGGTATCCTGCGAAAAAAAAGAATTTTTGTACAAAATATGGAAATCAAACCCAAACAGCGAGAGGGCTAAGAAGGAGTACAAAGATTATGTTAAGATACTTAATAAAATTATTTACAATGTAAAGCTAATTTATCATAGAGATCAAATTCAGCAAAATCGTAACAATTTAAGAAACTTGTTGAAAGAATAAACGAGAAACTGGGAAAAAACACATATAAAAGAGTTCAAATAAATGAAATATATGACAAGAAGGTGCAATTAGTCACTAATCGTGAAGAAGTAGCGAAGGAATTGGACGACTACTTTGATGATATTGGAAGTAAATTAAGTAAAAAAATCCAACAACCAATAATAATATTGTTGATAATCTAAAAGTAAATAGCAAAACTATATTCTTAGTACCAACAAATCACCAAGAAATAACCAACATCATTCATAATTTAAAATTAAAAAATGGTAGAGCCGATAATTTAAATGCTACAATGATAAAGACGGTATCACATTGTATCACTGTACCACTAGTTCATATATTTAATCTAAGTATGCACACAACAGTTTGGCTAGGCGCGTTTAAAAGAGCTGAAATAATACTTATACACACGGCAAGCAGCAAAAATCTAGCATTCAACTATAGACCGATTTCACTAACGTCAAATATTGCCAAAATTTTTGAAAAAATAATCCATATTAGAATCCTCAACTTCATTGAGGAATGTAACATAATATCTAAAAATCAGTTCGGATTCTTAAAAAATAAAAGCACGAAAGATGCATTAAAAGGTTTAACTAGCATGATATCAGTAGACTAGATAAATGTCTCCCAATTGCAATCACATATTTAGATCTGGCGAAAGCATTTGACACCGTAGATCATAGAATCCTACTAAACAAACTGTATAATTACGGAATAAGGGGTAATGCACATTTACTGATGGCAAGTTATCTCAGCAATAGACAACAAAGAGTAAAATAAATGATTATAAGAGCGGATACAAGGTCGAAAACAGTGTAGTCCCGCAAGGAACAATTTTGGGACCATTACTTTTCATACTATGTGTAAATGATCTCTTGCTAAGTATGCCTGACAAAAGTATAATGTCATATGAGGATGACACAGTTGTAATAGTGACCAGCAATAGCTGGAGTAACGTGGAAATAAACTTTAATATTAAATAAGAAAAAATCTCTACGTGGCTTGCACAGAATAAACTTTCTTTGAACATTGATAAATCGGTATATATGACATATGAAGTTTATGGCAGAAGCCTTTCAGGAAATATAAATATCCAACTACATGCGAAATCACTTAATAAGGTTGAAAGTTACAAGTATTTAGGTATTATTATTGACCAGAATATGAAATGGGATAAACACATAGAATACAAAACAAACAAAACAAAATATCTGATCTTTATATTCAATAAAATATCAAAATTTATGATAGCAGAAACATTGAAAATGGTTTATTATGCTTTCTTTCATAGCAAAATAAACTATAGAATCATTACTTGGAGAGATGCTTACTCAAATGCACTAAACTTAATTAAAAGAGTACAGATTAGACTATTGAAGATAATTAACAAAAACAGCTTTATACACAGCACAGGGATATTGACCGCGCGTAGCGTGCTTGAGTAAATCTAGTTTGAAAAAAGTCAGGTTTTGTATAAAACATTAATAGATTTCTTCATTTCAAAAAATATAAACATTTTATCGATGTCGTGGACAGGAATAGCATCAATTTTATTACCAAACGGTATGATAACCCACAGAACGTTTAGATTACCTTTAGATTTAAATATATCACTATCAGAAATCATCACCATCACTATCGAAAATAAAAATATTATAAATAAATATATTATGGATAAACAATAACTAAAATAAAGTCTTCTGTACAGACACCATAGATTATAGTGAAACTAAACAAAATAAAATGTTTTTATAAATACATATACTTAAGAACTCGCAATATAAGAACGTTAGTCATTCCTTTTCTTTCCATTATTTTATACTCAAAACATTGAGTGAATACATATTATTTCTTAAGTCATATAATCATATTATAGTAAAATATTGATAATAAATACAACAAAACGTAATGACGATATTATTTTAATTTATAATTATTTATTATCATTGTCACGGTCAGTCGTGCCGACGTCGGCGATAACTAAGCAATTAGGAGCTTAGTTATCAAAACAAGAGATGACGTCTCGATGCAGTATTTGGGGCTGTATCGAGATGGAAAATTAGAAAGTCAGGTAGAGAACCTGGCAGACTTGTGGTTGTTGTCGTCCGGCCGTTGACGCGTAAGCGCGCGCGAAAAGCGGTTTTTCGCGAGTTTGCGGCGAAACAACGGGACGTTGTAAGTTG
>JAWWEQ010050039.1:0-12327 GCA_035583055.1 Torymus tubicola
GAGGGGAGATTGACACCCCAGCAAAGTGACTGTTAAGTGCATCCGGGAGAAACCCATTCAAATCCTCAGTATCTTTGGGGAGGAGTCCCAGGTTACGCAACTCCTTCCAAACATTCCCATCTGATAGAGCATTTGATAATTTGTTTTGCAAGTAAGTTGTTTTAGCAGTGTCAATTTGTTCGTCCAGGTTCTTACGTAGTGTAGTAAACTGTTCAAATAGGTCCTAGCGTTCTGTACGTTTGTAACGTCTATATAGAGTGTCACATCTATGGAGCAGCTGGGCTGGCTCTGCATTAATCCACGGCAGCTTACCCTTTTTAGCAGTAAATGTTTTTACTGCTGCCAGAGAATCTTAGGCCGCCGTAAGATTAGCATATAGACAGTCCAGAGCTTGCTCGGTATCGATGACGTCAACATCGAGGGGTGTCCAATCACAGCAAGACAATTGCGCGGTAAGCTCTTCTGGCAAAATGCTTTTATCGTCTCTATAAGAAAATGACGAGCTTTTTTGCAGGGTTGTATTAATTTTAATTGTGACATCAATGATGTTATGTTTGCTGTAAAAATTAGCTGGGATGTTTCGACCACCGATTATACTGTCATTGTCGTCGACGAAAATAACATCAATCCAGGTGCGCGATTTGCGTTTGAAATGAGTGGGGCCGTGCTGGACCAGCTGAAGTGACAGTTCCGCTGCAAGGTTGCGAACAAGCTTGGCATCACTACCATCATGAAGTAGATCGGCATTCATATCCCCCATAATAATTTTGTGTCTATAATTACCAGACAATGTGCGCAGTGAATTTATGAGATCTGCATTTTTCAAAAAAGCAACCTTTGGAGGCCTGTAGACAACAGCTACCAAAACGGGAGGGTGAATGTTATCAGAGATCGAACAAAAAATAAATTCTGGCCTCTTAGGTTTACGTTTTCTTTCAGTATTAGAAGTCGCCAGTATCTCTCAGCGTAGGTAATCACGTATAAAGAGAGCCACACCTTCTCCGTTCACGTTGCGATCCTGCCTGATAACATTATAGCCAGGAATCCGAATGACGTCATCTAGTACAGTCGAGTCCAGCCAGGTCTCAGCAACGCCAAATAGGTCATACGAGGTGTCATCATTAAGAAATTGGCGAGTCCGGTCAATATGCGCTCGAAGAGAATTCACATTGACAAAACCAGCCTTCAACCCCTTCTTATTCCCTATAGGTTTTCTGGTCGTAACTCTGTCCAGTCATGCTGCGGCTTTACTTTCTCCATTTTTTGTTTTGGTTTTATTATTGCTAGACTTAGATTTTGTAGCTTTTTTATTTTTTAATGAAACTATTGTCCTTGCGCTGTCAGACTGTGAGTCTAAGCTATCCTGCATCGTTACAATTTCTCTAACTGTTGTGTCTCCCAGGTTGTTAATACTATATGAGGCAGCAATCGTCTACAGATCGGTTGGAGACGTGATCGGAAACACTCGTTCACCATCGCGCATCCTGGATAGTACTCGCTCTTGCCTGTGCCATATATATTTGAAGCCTAGCTTTAGCGAGGGATTTGAAAGTTTGAAATTCCCGATAAGATTTTTTATTTAAATATTCATTAATGAAAATGGACGCGACGGGCAAGGACGTATACAGAGGGCACAGACGCGGAGTCTAAATCTTGCGTGCTGAGACCACTAATTTTATGCTTATTATTTAAGATTCGACTGGCAAGGTCCCGACCAGAGACCTTAACTAATAAAACAGTGGTACCTCCTGACCCGTTACAGACCTTCTTGGTCTCAGTGCCGCTGTCCCTTCCGGGGAACTTATTAAGCTGCTGAACATCAATGATGTCAGCTTTGTCTAAAGAGGGTTGGGTTGCAAGCGGCTCAACACGGCGTGTGCAAAATCAAAACGTTCAATATTATAAGAATTACAATCAAGGGCGCTAGAGATAACTAGTTCATCGTGTTGATCGGCGCGCAGATCTTGAATACTGTTAGCTTCCTCGGGCAAAACATCATTCATCGCTATGCTATTATTAGAATTATAATTAGAGGACTGCGTAAAGTTCATCGGTAACGAAGAGTTCTTACAAGCGCAAGAATGTCCAAATTCTACAAATTTATAATTAATTAGATCATTTTGCTTGGTAACGGTTTCTTGGAGCAATTCGCATTTAGTTACGATTGCCTCACGCTCAGTTGTTCGCTCGACCAACAAGGCTTCTAGAGAGTCCCCCTTAGATTCCAGGCCACCGATTCTCTGAGCTAGACTAGGTAAAACTGACAGAGAATCAGCGATCTCCGCAAGCTTGGAGACAATAGAGTCCTGTTGGGAGGCAATCGCTTTCTGCACGGTTTCGTTAACCGAGTTCGCGTACGTTACAAGACTAGAAATAACAGAACCTTTACAATGAACAGATGAGTCTAGACTCGTGGAAATCTTCTTGCCGGTGTTGATGCGGATGGAAGAAGGCGATGAAGTGACAGACATCGACTTAAGTGTGTTGCGTGGAGATTCGTTCAAAGCTGGTGGTTTGGCGGTGGGTGGTATAGTTTGCCTCCTCGTGACCGGACACATGCGTTAAGGTATGAAAGTGCTAAGCCGCGAGCGCGGTACCGGCGAAGGTGCTTCCTTGCTGGTTGGAGAATTCCCACTAGCAATGATCTCGTCGCCGAGAGCAGCTTTCACAGGCAGTGGATACTGTTTGTCAGCGCTGATGCTATATGGAGTCGCTGTCGTTTTTTCTGTCGCCAAAAAATCTTTGGCTGATGGAACTTCTTCCGCCACCGGTAGAATAACGTCGAGTGGCGGGCTTGGACTACGCTCAGCACTTAGCTGCTTATGCTGTATGGCATCATCTTTCTTTTGACGACGCAGTTCAGCGATGCGGCACAAGTCACACGGCCGTGTACTTGGAAGCAGGCACAGATAATTGCGCTTAAGAAAAAGATAAATCCATCAACTGTCTCGGACTTTCGTCCAATAGCGCTACTCTGTTTCCTCTCCAAGGTCCTTGAAAAGATTGCCCATGACCAAATCACGGAGTATTTAAATAACAATAATCTACTTGACCCCCTCCAGGCCGGATTTCGAAGACACCACAGTACCCAGACAGCATTACTGAAACTAACTGACGACATACGTATGGCTATTGATAAAAGGAAAATAACACTCCTATTATTTGATTTTACTAAGGCCTTTGATACCGTGTCACCATCCAAGCTACTACGAAAGCTCCGTCAGCTAGGATTCTCCCAGTCGGCTCTCCTGTGGGTCAAGTCATACCTACAAGGTTGTTCTCAGATGGTTATTACCAGCAAAAATGATAATTCTGACTGACTTGAAACCAATTTGGGTGTCCCACAGGGTTCCGTTCTGGCGCCCCTACTATTCTGCCTATACGTTAATAATGACTTACGAGACATACTTGACGGTCACACAATCAAACATATTTTTTATGCAGACGACATCCAAATTTATCTACACACCACCAAGGATAAAATTTTGGGGGGTATGGCACGACTATCTGACGCGGCAGAAATGGTGTCTGAATGGGCAGGGAACTCGGGCCTGCATCTTAATGCTGGCAAAACAAAGGCTATTGTATTTGGATCAAAGAAAAATGTCAATGATACCAATTCATTGGGTTTGTCAGGCATTGAGATGGAGAATGGGGTTCTCATCCCGTTTAGTAGCGAGTTTGTGAGTCTCGGTGTTTTACCCTGGATAGCAAACTAACATGGAAACCGCATATTGACCAGATTACGAAAAAAGTAAATAAGGCTCGCTACAGCCTGCGGTTTATTCGGCCGTGTACCGCCGAGACACTCCGCAAAAGATTAGTCGAAACCCTTATACAACCTCACCTGGACTACTATACGGTGGTGTACTTAGACGCAACGAATGAGCAACGGACGAGACTAGACCGATTAAGTAATATAGGAGTAAGATATATCTTTGGTGTCAGAAGGGACGAACACGTCACCCCCTACGCGAGGCGCCTCGGTTGGCTTCGATTGGATTCTCGTAGACTCTATTTCACAGCCTTACTTTTATACAAAATTACACGCATGCGAGAGCCTAACTATTTGGCTGATTTATTCGAGAGGCACAATCCTAGGCCCTCCAGTAGGGGAGTGCAGCCGGAGTTAAAGCTACCTTCGGTTTCCTATGAGATGGGCGAGAGATCCTTTCAAGTTCAGGGTGCGCGTCTCTGGAACTCGCTCCCCCTCTACCTGCGCCACATCCCATCATACAGTACATTCAAGAGGGCGGTGCGTCAATATCTTCTTGATCGCGAGTCCTAGCCCCCGTAAGCGGTCTGGAGTTGCCAGTGACAAATATTTACATAGATTAGCTGTAAGTTTGACTAGATATAACAATTCGATAAATTGAAGACTGTGATATCACTGTGATAACGACGAACTACTGACTGTGATTACTTCTGTTTTACTAGTTTTTAAGATTTTTCAGTATTTTATACAGAACTTTAAGAGTGCAATATTTTTAATATTTTTTTTTTAAGTTTTATATTTTTACTTGTTTTTGACTGCGTGTTTTATACATTGTTTTAATTTTATTCTAAGTTATATATTTTTATTTTTTGACTGCGTATTTTTATACTGTTTTTAGTTTTATTTTAAGTTTTATATTTTTTTATATTTATAGTTATAGTTTTATATTTATCTGGACTCCGAGTTTTTAAATTGTTCTTAAGTTGTATTTATATGCTTTATGAGTGTGTTACACCTGTTTTTATATATTTTACATTGTATTTGATCAAATGTTAAGATTGTAATGATTTACATTTTTAATGTATTTTAAATTTTTGCCGAGAAGGCAAATAAACTTTCATCAATCTATCTATCTATCTATCGATCCCGCTCTCTCTCTCTACCGCCGTATCGCCTTGATCGCAAATTGTGCAACATGGTCCCACTCAGCACAAAACTCCTACATCTCACACATGGATTGATTTGATTCTCGTTGACGACAACAACGAGTTGTTGGGTTTAGGAACAAGTGCTGTCCTGGTTCAGCAAGCACGGAATTATTAATGCTACTGTTGCACAATACGTGCCAGCCCTGTAAGAGATTCTTTCTACTACAAAGACTATAAAGACGTCTGTCCTACTAGTCTCCATGATCTGCTTGTGCTCTGCAACTGGGCAAATATGCATCCAGTCGAATCCGGCCTGGAGGGAACTTTAGATAACACAGGCCCACAAATAAAAGTATGGTGCGCCAGAGACCAGACCACCTTTACGATACGTTTTTCAGCCCGTTGAATCCGAATCTGAAGTCAGAATATTCGCAACACGTTAGGTTTTTCAGAAATCAGCAAAAATACTGAAAAATTCAGGTATTTCGTACATTAGACTATATGATTTTTAAAAAATTAAAAACTCGCATATGTGGCAGTTTAGAACACATAACAACTGATTAGATCAGATTTTGTCAGAATTAAGGAAAAATGCTGAAAAATACGGGCATTTCGTTTAATTGATGATTTTACGTTTGAAATGATCGGGTCAGGGTTTGTCGATTTGGAGTGCTGGGTTTAGGGTTTGTGAACTTCTGTATAAAGTATAGATGGTCTATTTTACACCGTATGCTACTATATACAGGTTTTATATTTTCGAAAGTGTCACATTGATGTAGGCGTGTCGCTCGGGCCCGAGGGATCAATGCAGGGAGGCCGGTGGCGGAGCGCCAGCGGTGCGTTTGCCTTGCACCAAAGAAGGGCTCGGAGGAGGCGCTACAAAGCGGTGGGGGAGCCCATAATTCGCTACTTGTAAGAGCGAGGGCTCGGCGGGGCGAAGTCTAAGCTTCTCGGTGTGGTGATTGTCGATGAAGCGTTGTTCCTGATCGGCCGATTTGTAGAAGAGGAGCGAGCTGATTTTGGCTCGCAGAGCGTTGGCTGAGCGGGACTGTCGGCGGAGTATTCTTGACGCCATTTTAATTCGCAGCGTCCTTAGGGCAGTTGATCCAACGTTGCATCGGTTTAGCGAGCGCTCGGAGGTAGCGAGCGCAGGGCTGACGACTGCTGCGATTGATGGGCAATGTTCCCGCGATGCGTTTAGCGAGCGCTCGTGGGTTGAGAGCGCAGGACTGACGACTGCTGTGAACGATGGGCAGAGGAGGCCCGCAGAGGAGCTATCCCTCGTTGCCGGTCGCTGGGACCGTTATCCACCCCGTTGAGGCTTCTACGTTGCCTGGAGGGCGGACACAGTGGGTAAAGCCCGCGAGGGGGTCGACCACGCTGCCCTTTATCCCTTCGAACCGCATGAAACGACTACGGGAGTCGCGGTGCTGCGCCGCCTAGCGGCTGGTCCTGAACTACACTATCACCAGCTATCGTTTTGGCGCGCAATTTGAAATGCTAACTAACTGCAAACGGCGCGGAGCGTCTTACAAAAGGAATTTAATTATTATTTATATTTATATATAAATATATAGGTCTAAACATGGTTTACTTTACAATGTAGCTGAATTTGTGAGCATTTTTACTCACTTCCCCAGAAATGGTCGAAAAACCTAAATTTTTCAGAATTTTTGCTGAATTCTGAATAAATCTGACTTGATCTAATGTTTCTGACATCACATTCGGATTCACCGAGCTAAAATACATGCAGGTTCTGTGTCCTAAACTTCGACATATGAGAGTTTTGTATTTTCAAAAAAATCATACTATATGAAATAGATGAATTTTTCACAATTTTCATGAATTTTTTTTGCTGATGTCTAAATGAATCCGACGTGAGCTGATGTTTCTGACATCAGATTTGGATTCAGCGAGCCGAAAAACGTGCAAGTTATGAATTCTAAACTGCGGAGCATGAAAGCTTCGTATTTACCTGTGTTCGAAATAGCTGTACTTTTCGGCATTTCTGCTAAATTCTGAAAATATCTGACTTGATCTGATGTTTTTCAGATTAGATTCGGATTCAGCGAGCCCAAAAACATGCAGATTATGTGTTCTAAATTGTGTTAGGTGTGATAAGATCATTGACACATTCGAAGCATAAAAAGGAAGCGTCACGTCGCAGCGGTAGCCGCGATTCAGCAATAATTACGAGACGTGAAAAATCGCGGCTTCTCGTTCGAACACGAAAAAGCTGACGCAGAGTCTTGCTAGCTAAGCGAAGTTTGGAGACTCTGCAATAATAGCCTCATCGGTAGGTGATAGAAAGAAGAGGGGGCTGAGGTGATTTTGACTATAAAAGTCGAAGCAGACCACGAAGCAACCCAGCTAAAGAGAGACACCGAGGCTAGGACGCTACCCGTCAGATGAAAGGAAGCATCGACGATCGACCTTGTCGCCAGGAGGACCTGCCGAACAATCGAGTCTGTTGCGAAACTACTGCGCCGCGTTTCAAAGTGTCTCTCTCTTACTCGCATGTGTATATCTTAATAAAACAAGTTACTTTTAAACTAAATCTTGAATAGTTCATTGTGCACCTTTCTGGGCTCATCACCCGGACTGGTCACGAGAAAGAGGACCCCCTGACACGTGACATTTTCTGATGCTAAGTTTGGGGTTTCTTGCGTAAGTATTTACACGGCTACGTATATTTTCGAGTACCCGCGAATGACGCACATAAACGTGGACATATACCCATCAGTCAGGAAGGATGACACGAAGAATGTGCACGTGGTGCATTATTGTTCTCATCGGCTTCTGCTGGTAAGTAGAGTTAAATTATCACGTTAATTGTCCTTCATGAGGATCCAAACGCGTGATACAAGTTTCCACATAATTAAAACTTATCTCAAATCCAATTAGCAACATAAATTAGAAAATCTTGAGAATATTTAAAAGGTATTGGTCGCGATTAGTTAAATTAAACGATTGTTCTATTTTCTCTGTACTTCTTCATATCCCGATGTATGCTTAGTAGCAACGTCTTCTTAGACACGCTTAAGTAGCGGTCACTCTTCTCCATCCTTGACGTATGCTTAATAGCGACGTCTCCTCAGACACGCTTCGCAGCGAACACTGTTTCCTAAAAAAATAGACGATCGTAGGAGTAACCAAAACAAAAAGAAACAAATCTTGTATGAATTACTGCCGCAAAAATATACGGCCAGAAACAAAGAAAAGGGAAAGAAAAAGAATGACTATCCGTAAATTTCCCGCGAAAAAAATTACGCTAAAGGCATGGTTAAAGACTATAAACAAGACTATTAACGCGAGTAAAATTTTAGTCACCTAGCAAGGGGAAACACAGTATAATCTACCTCAAAACTCAGAAATAACGACTACCATTAGCCGTCGGTTCGATCTATTGCTGGAGTTTGCCGAGGCAACTCTCCACGAGAATAAGAAGGTAAAGACGTCATAGAACATGGAGACAAAAGCATACTATAACCGCGGAGGAATTTTGCGCTAATATGTTCAATTTCAAGAAAAATAAGAAAGAGGTTACTAGCGCCGCCAACGAGAATAAAAGCATTTTTGTGCAGTTAGAGGACGAAGCAAAGGGGGACTAGACCCTAACCTCGCGAAAGACCCTCAATATATGGCAGCCCTAGGCGAAGAGCGTTACAGAAAACTGAAACTGGATGTAAAAACACAATTAGAAATGCAACGCACGCTGAACACCGGGAAGATCGCTTTAAATTACCCGCATCTGAACATAATAATGCAAGGAATAAATAACCTCGATAAGGTAATAGCGATGGGAATTGAGGCCTTTAGCCAAGACGAGTTAGAAGTCGCCAAACGCACGTGGGTCGAGCTAGAGAAACGGCGGCAGGAGGTAGAAGAAAAACTTGAAGCATCCTCCGCTATGTCAACAGACAGATCACACGAAGGGTTGACTAAGTAGCATCCACAGTCCCAGGGACAAGACACATTCGGAGGAAAACCCAACCCACGGGAAAGAGATAACGATCTCAGCTATGGATATCACCGTGGTTTTGAAGGTATTGGGGGTAGGAACCGTATCTACATGGGACAATTCGCTGACACGTATGGGATTCCGCAAACGTATCAGCGTCCAACAGTACCAACACCCAACCTTCCCGAGTTCATTTAGCAAAGAAAATCTTATCCTGAAGCGGGCGATCTAACGGGGACGCTTACGTTGTGTCAGGTGCTAAATACCATCCCTCTCTTTGATAGAAACCCCGATATATTGGCAGCCTTCTGCCAAGGTGTAAGAAGTGTACTTGACATCTTCGGATCACCATCGCAACGGTGGATACTGAATATCTTAGCTTCAGAATTTCGCGGTCGTGCAGCTGAAAGTTTCACGGCGCGGCTGACGCAGTACGTATCAGTTGAGCGACTCTTAGAGGACATAAAACTTCAGTATAGCCATATTGGAGGAGAGGATCAGACTCTATCAGAAATAAAAGTAGTAAAACAAGACCCCGACAGAGATGCTTGTAGCCATTGTAATATGACCAAGCATCGAACCGAAGAATGTCGAAGAAAAAATGGAGGTACCAGAATGTGTAAATTCTGCACCGTACGAGGTCACGTGTACGAGAATTTCCCCTCGCTTCGGAAAGCTCTAGAAGACGGAAGCATCAGTAAGGGAAATGGCGAGTGGAAATCTGAAACCGCGCCACCAGTGAATTAGATACCGGCTATTTACACAACGTATCCCGTGGTTACATATACAGAGCGAGTCATGCAATTCCGACCGAGGAGAACCGCATAGATGCAACGGACGGCGTGGCTCGAAAGATCGCTGTAATCATCGGAATCAGCATTGCGAAAGGACATCCGATAGGAGAAACAATTATAACTATCGTTCGAAAAACAGCCGAATTGATAATCTGGCTCGTGGGGGTAATGTCAATGACTATCGTCGCCATAACTATCATAGGAACTATACTAATCGGATAAACAATGACGACCGCCGGAACAACTACGGAGACCGTCGAAGTAGAAGTTATAAAAGACGCAGTCCAAACCATAATGAGGACCACAGTAACGTCGGCTAGCGATGATAAACGTCAGGAAAGGCGAGACAGATCTAACAAGTCTTTAAACTCGCAGGATGCTCGGTATCAGAGTCCTGCGGGACCGAACAATTAGTCGATGCGGCAAATAAACGAATACCAAAATATACTATAAGATTAAATAAATGTTTAAACTCCAAGTAGGACCTCGTATCCCCAGGTTCTTTGGGATTTATACATTTTTTAAAGAATGTTTTGCTATTTATAATTCGTCGGCGAGCCTCGCACCTTCTACGTTGAACTTGCATCCCCAGGTTATTTCTGGTTTGAACATTTTTTAAATAATGTTTTACTCTTTATAGAACGTCTAAATGCCTTGCACATTCTCTGTTGAACTTGAATTCCAAGGTTATTTGGTTTGCCCAGGCAGGTCGGAGACCGCCAATAATAAATTTGAGGTGCCCAGCTTTAAACGAAAATAAGGGCCTATTTTATATAGATACAGGAGCGGACGTACCATTGATTAAGTAATGCTGCATTAAAGAAGATGTCGAGATTGATAAATCTATAAGTGGTATCACCCCAGAAGAATGTATTAGCCTCGGATGTGTCAATATGAATTTAAACGATCTACCATGCGAAGCATATGGAGTGCCTGATAGTTTTCCCGTCAACACCGATGGACTGCTACGCCGGGAAATGGTGACTCGACATAAAGGAAGAATTAATCCCGCCAACAGATGTCTAGAGTTTGGCCAATTAGTAGTACCGTTCGAAAAAGATGAACAGTTCGTAATACCTCCAAAAAGGAGACAAGTTCTTTACGCGCGCGGACAAGATGGATGAAAAAATTGGATTCGTCCTATTGCAGGATTTAGGGCCTGGACTTTTGTTCGGAAACTTGGTAACCGAAAATAAAGGAGGAAAAGCTTATGCCTTAGCGAGGAATCGATACACATAAGATTGTGACGACAATGAATACTCCAGTCCCCGTGAAGAGATTTCGACACCCACCTGAAATTAGGGAGGAAATGCAGCGACAAATGATCCAGTATTTAGAAGCTGGAATAATAAGGCCGTCGGATAGCCCATACTCGTCAATGATGTGGGTGGTTCCAAAAAAGAGTGGTAAAAATGGCGAAAAAAGATGGCGAATGGTGACAGACTTTCGTCAATTATACGAGACAACAGTCGGCAATAGTTACCCGCTCCCATTGACAACGGACATATAGAATCTGTGGCATCGGCAGACTATATCACCGCTATAGAACTGAAAACGGGATCCTATCAGATTCTAATGGCCCCGGAGGATGCTCACAAAAGGACTTTCGCTGGACCATATGGGCATTACAAGTACACTCGACTGGGTATGGGACTACGAAATGCGCTCGCCACCTTTCAGCCACTAATGGACCGTATAGTAAGCGGCTTGCAAAGCGTCGAATTATACGTCTACCTGGATGATATTATTGTTTTCGTTGCAGACTTGGAGGAATACGGGAAGCGATTCAGACGTTTGATGAAAAGATTCGACGAGGTCAATCTTACCACTAACCAAGCAAATGTCAGTTTTTACAGAAAGAGGTTAGCTTCTTAGGACACATATCGGGAAATAGGAAAATCAGCTGTTCGCAATTTTCCTGTCCCTACGAGCAAAAAGAAAATAAAGCAATTTGTAGGCATAGCGAGCGGGATACTATCGTCGATTTCTAAAGGATTTTGCAAAAATTGCGTGGCTGATTTCGAAGATATTAAGAGAGCAAGACGGAAAAACTAAACAAGAGTTTGTTTGGACGGATGAGCAGCAACAAGCATTCGACAAGCTCCGAGAAGCATTATGCAGCGAGCCAGTGTTGGTGGCCCCAGACATGACTAAGGAGTTCATAGTCACTACAGATGCCAATGATTTTGCCCTCGGAGCAATACTGGGCCAAGGAGGAATCAGAAAATATCACGCCTGCATTTATAGGTCCAGGTGAATGAGAGGACCCGAGTTAAGATACTCAACATATGACAGAGAGCTTCTCGCGATCGTCTTTGCAAAATATCAATTTCGGCATTTCCTGTATGGTGGAAAGTTCACAGTGATTACCGATCACGAACCTCTAAAGCATTTCCATAAAACAAAGATACCCGATTTGTGCTTCAAAAAACTAAAAGCCGAATTATGTGGATACGATTTCGAGATAATTTATCGCCCAGGACCACGTAGCTATAACGCCGACGCACTATCGCGTAATCCTACAATACGCGAGGGCGAAGATAATCCCGACCGGCCGAAAGTAGAATTATATGAGTTAGCAGAAAGGCAAGGGAAGGAAGATAATTATAATGAATATGGCCCGTCAGCCAGAGTGATGCAGGCGTGTCGCTCGGGCTCGAGGGATCAACGCAGAAGGGCTGGCGGCAGAGCGCCAGCGGTGCGTTTGCC
>JAWWEQ010050040.1:0-12327 GCA_035583055.1 Torymus tubicola
TTTGATTTTCAAAAAAATCTCTTATACAGGTCTGAAAAAATATAGTTAAATTCTACGAAAAATTACAAGAAAAAAAGGTTATGTAAGATATTTCGAAATTTTGCTTCGTTTTTGAGCTATTTTGAGATTTTTTTTAAAGCTTAGCATTTATGCCACGGGATATTGAGGTTGCAGGTTCATTGCAGGGCGGAAACCCGTTCAAACTTTGAGTAGAAAAAAAAAATTGGCGTTAAAAAGTTACTTTTTTTTTTAAATTGAATTATCTCATAGTTAATAATTCTTTAGAGAAATTTAGAGTACACCATTCAAAAGGACGAATCTTAAACTTTCAGAATATGTCTCTTTCATTTTTTTTTTTTAACGCGAATAACACTAGTTATAGCGCCTCAAAGGCCGATATAGAGCAATTATTTAAATTTTTTAACTGTACATTTTTGCAAAATTGAGAAATTTGTTCAAAATGCTTCGGAAAAATTCCAGGATCATTCTTCGGAAAATTCTAAGAATATTTTACTCTTAGTGATTTTTTCAGAAAGTCCTTCTTTTACAAGAAAAAAATTCTAATATTTTAATTACGTTGATATTTCAGATAAGTAATAGTTCCAGTAGAAAGGATACAGGTCTATACTGACTACCAAACCTTTTTAACCTCATTTTAGAATATTTTTGTAACATAGTCCGGTAGTTTTTGGCTCAAAAAAGATTCAGTAACGTGTGGATAAATGTACTCGAAAATTGCAAAAAACGCAATTTTTGCGAAAATTCATTTATTGCATAACTGCTATTCACTTATGGTACGAAGCTCTGGATTTTTTAAATTTTTTGATTAAGTATTTTTTTTTAAAACCATATAAATTGTTAAAATTAACACCAAAAAAATGTTTTTTCACATAAATAACATACTTAATGAAAAAATCATAAAAATCCAGAGCTTTATACCATAGGTGGATGTATTACAAATAATTTGCACTTCATCTCATCAAAATCCATTAACTAGTCTAAAAAAAGGTAACGCCAAAGTATTTTTCTAAAAAGGACTATATTTCAGGACTAAAAGAATCAAAGAACTTCTAACGTTATTATATTATCAAAAAATTGTTATATTTGTTAATTGAGACAAGTTTTTTCTATTAATTCAATAATTTATAACCTTTACAAAAGTTATAATTTATTACAAGTTCAAGGCAACTTGCTTACACAAATACAAGATGTCCCATTTTAATCGTCCACCCCCAAAAATTGGCAGAAGATGAACTCGGAGAAAAAAATGATAAATACAAAAGTTTTAGGGTTCAAAGGGAGCCACCTAATGGTATCAACGAGTTTGACCTTGAACGCGATTTTCAAAGTTATTTCAAGGTCAAAGTGTTTTTTTTAATGGGAACCGCTATGTTTGACCCCAGAAATGGAAAGAGCAGAAAATTTTACGTTGAGATAAGTACTCTCACAAATTATCTGCCTTTTCCATTTCTGGAGTCAAAAATAGCAGTTTCCATTAAAAAAAACCACTTTAACCTTCAAATAACCTTGAAAATCGCGTTCAAGGTCAAACTCGTTGGTACCAGTAGGTAGCCCCCTTTGAACTTGAAGACTATTGAATTTATCATTTTTTTCCCCGAGTACATCTTCTGCCAATTTTTGGGGGGGTGGGCGATTAAAATAGGACACTTTGTATATGAACCATAGTTACCATATGTAATTACTGCATGGCGCACGTTATCAACTGACTATTAATTATAGGGGCCCTCTTACCTAAAGTGCGCTCTTGATTTCCTGTAATTCAATATATATTTTTATATAGCCATGCAACAGTGACCTGTGATACGAAACATACACTGTTAGAAAACTTCCATGTATATAGATATACATTGTGTATATTTTGAAACGCAAAATGTAATCGTAGTATATCTATATAGATATGGCCGGTTATCTGTCATGTCGCAGATGAAAAATTTTTTGTCACTAAAAATGTTTTAATACTTTCTACTACATAGTTTGACCTATAGTTTTGGAGATATAAGAGGTCAAAAACTGAATTTCGATGATTTTTTGCAATTTTGACCGATTTTCATTTATTTATAACTCTCAGGGAAACAGTTTTCGCGATAGTCACAAGAATAGTTTTCTTTTAAAATTTAATAAAAAAAATTAATCAAAATTCTGAATTTAATGATGAAATTTTATCAATATAATAGGATTTTTTTTGCTCAAGAATGAAGAAAAATTTCGAAATATCTGATACAGACTTTTTTCTTGTAATTTTTCGTAGCATTTAACTATATTTTTTCAGACCTGTATAAGACATTCTTTTTTAAATCTAAACCAAAATGAAGTTTTTTAGGTTATAAAATGATCGAAGACCATTCTGGGATTTATACAGATAATTCGTACAATAAAAAGGTATCTCCATGAATTTTTCGGTGGAGATACCTTGGAGCGGGTTTTTTCTCTCTGAATTTTAATGTTTCATTTGGAGGCATGTGAGTGGCAGTATACACTGTGATACGGCAAATTGCGTATCACTGGAGGAAAAACGTATATACGCGCGAATGCATGGCGGTGTTGGCGAGCGGAGCTCGAGGTGCGTCGTCGCACGCACACATACGCGCGCCCGTGTCCCTATGCCTCGCCGTAGGCAGCGGAATTTTCCCTCATGTCTGTCCCCTCCCCTACAATGCCTTGGCTGTAGCTGAATAAAACGCAAGAGGTACGACGTCGCCGTCTCCCGACGCTGACCGAGAAGCAGCCGAAACCCGAAGAGGCAGAGAGAGAGAGAAGAAGAGCACTGGCACGGCAGCGCCAGGGAAGCACGGCGCGAAAAAGCACAAGTGTGCGGCCGGCATTCGTTCGCCAACCGCCGCGCCGTGTGCGAGGAAGTCCGCGTATGCTTTCCAGCGAGGACGTGAGAGTGACCTGCTGGATGAGAGAGAGTAATGGCTACAGCAAGCGGCAACAGCATCACCTGGCCAAGGTTTGGTTCCCTTTTTACTTTTCCCCGGGTTCGCGGTATTGTGTGTGCGTGTCGTCGTTGGGTTGCGTAATCATCCGAACTCGCGAATGTTACAGCATGTGCTATGGCTGTAGCATTGAATAGACAGATGTTTTGTACTCCTGGCCCGTGCTAGCCGGCGAAAAGTAATCGGTGCAAGTGACGCGTGCATCTGGCGCCCCGGTATCTTCAGCGTGTGTATTTTCTAATTTCTCTTTTGTATATTTTTTTTTTGTTAATACAGCTAAAGCGTGTTTTCTTGAAGTGTTGCGGAGTGTACTGTGGGAAGTATTCCCCCCCCCCTACCACTTCTTCCCCATGATCCGCGCGCTCTGCCCCTGATTCCCGGCAGAGTGTGACAACACATAAAGATTTGAAAATATTTTTATTGAGAAGCTGAGAAAATTAAATATACAAAAAAAACTATTGTTGTGTCTATCGCGAAAACTGCTTCCCTGAGGAGTTATAAATTAATGAAAAATGCAAAAAATCATCAAAATTCAGTTTTTAACCTCTTATATCTCCAAAACTATAGGTCAAAAAAATCTGAAAAAATTCATAGCAGTTCAAAATATGTAGTAGAAAGTATGAAAAAATTTTTAACGAAAAAAAATTTTTCATCTGCGATATGACAAGAGAACCGGTCATACAAATATATATACATAAACTAGGGGGTACCGCTCTGTTCGCTCTGCTCGTCAATCCCCAAATTTGTGTTCATTTATTGTGTTCTATCTTTCCGACATTACCCAAGAGGTAAATAGATGCATGCGTTTTTTTAGTGGTGTCTCCAGTAGGCATAATCCAGATTTAAAAGTATGCAATTTTGATTTTGCTACTGTATAAGATCTCTTATAACACCATGTCAACAATTTATCTTTTATTTTATAAATATATTATGTATATTATTGTGTGACTTTATAAGAAAACATTCACGATTAACATTTTGATTTGAAATTCATACTGAAATAAATTTTATGTACAACTCTCATTTAGCTATTACTTATAACATCATTTGAACAATTGCTATAACTCAAGATTGCTTATAACATCATTTGAACAATTTCTCCTTTCTTTTATTCTGTTATTGCGTATATTTCATATTGATATTTTTTTTCGAATATATAAGATTAAATTCACGTTAAAATTCTTATTTTAAAATCTTTTGTTTGATTTTATTTTTATTGTAGTATGTATCAAATCGAAACTTAAATTTAATTTTCAATTACACACGAAAATATCGTCGGTTGGGAGCAAAAAGGTTCTATCTCGGCTTTGCGCGTAAGAAGGTACGTCTTACAATTTATTTTAATAATCTACGTATATACGCAAGATTAAGATCTCGTGTATTATCGTAAATGCTGTATAAAATTCTTTTTAGGTTATGGTGATAAGTGCGCGTACGTGGTATTAGATAAGTCATATCATTTCGAGTGATGTAAATGTTTTTTAAGTCAGCATCGTACAATTCATCAACTAAAACAAGAACATATAAGTAACGCGTTTAATACTCAAGTATTTAGGTAATAAAATAAAGAAATAATTTCGTGTCTATTAGCTAGAGCCCAGCGCTTTAAAACAGTGTAGCGATTCTCAACCTAAACGTCTGTGAAATCCTGGAGCGCCCGAGATAGTACTTTCTTACGCGCGAAGCGGAGATAGTACTTTCTTACGCGCGAAGCCGAGATAGAACCTTTTTACGCGCCAAGCTGAGATAGACCCTTTTTACGCGCCAAGCCGAGATAGTACCTTATTACGCGCAAAACCGAGATAGAACCTTGTAACACGCGAAGCTGAGATAGTACCATCTTACGAGCGTAGCAGAAATAGAACCTTTTTGCTCCCAACCGACGATATAGAACACATCTACAATAAAACCAAATATCTTATTTTTATCTTCTATAAATTTCCCAAAATTATGTTAACGGACACCCTGAGGATAGTATACTACGCACTATTTCACAGTATTATTTCACATGGAATAATTTTCAGCGGAGAAGCTTATTCTACCAGTATAAATTCAATAATATACCAAAGGAATTAAAGACTTACAGCAAAATAACAAACAAATACAGCAAAAAGTCTAAACTTAAACAACGGATTATAAATAACCACTAAAAACTCACTAGTATGAAAACAAAATTTTTAACTAATAAACTGGAATATGGATAACAATTTAAAGAAAACTGATTGTCATCAAATAAAGAAACTGTCTAAGGAACTTTTTGGACAACAAAAACGTTGATACACAACATCGAGTATGTAAATCCCACATTGGAATTCTATGGGGAAACTGCATATCTCAAAAAAATTGCAAATGACATAAGAACTTACATCTTTATACATAAAGTTAGCAGATATATCTTTATTTATACTACAAAAATTTATTCTTTAGTAATGTTTAAAGAGTATATATTTATATTATTATTTAACTCAACGACTAATATATAACTTTGTTTAATACATTCTTATAACACTGACAAAAATAGCATAAGGTTGTGTCTATTATTACTGAATAATAAAACAGAAGCTTTTCCTGACACTATTCTACCAAAAAGTTGTTATATTTTACAAATCATTATTTTTAGTTTTTAGCTAATTTTAAGTAAACCGGACCAGCGAACAGGAAAGTTTTTCCTTTGCTGGATCAGGGTAGTCAGGTTGTGGCGATTAATCGCCACATGTACATGGGTTTTAATTACTATATATATATTTGTTTACTGGCCACACTGTGCTGGATTACATTTTGTAATGTAATGTAAATTATATAAAATAATTACTAATGTATTTTGTAATCTATTGTACCTCTGGCCAAATAAATAAATAAATAAATTTAGCTATTGATTTAACATCTTATAAGCTCTTATAACATCATTTGAACAATTGTTCCTTTATTTTATGCTAATATGGCGCATATTGTGATATAATGTAGTTCTGTTGAATGTATAAGAGTATGGTTATATTTACTTATACAACTAAATTTTCTTTCAATCATCAAAAATTTCTTTCCAAACTATGTTTTCAATTTCTGACGAATTTTCTAAATTATTTTTTATATACATGTTCTTTGGGTTTTTACGCTATGATAAAGCAACATATAATTGACCATGTGAGAATTGTTTTTTGATGTATAATCCAACATAATCAAAACTTTGTCTCTGAGATTTATTAATGGTCATGCAAAATGCTAATTTTAGTGGAAACTGTTTCCTATAAAGAATAAAAGGCAATGAAAAAGATACTCTTGTATTTAATGTGATTCTTGGAATAAAAACATTATTATAGACTTTTTCTCCTGTTAATATTTCGGCTTCAATATTGTACTTAAATAATTTGGTTATTTTAAGTCAAGTACCGTTACATAAACCTTCATATACACTCAAAAACAATAGCATTATTTTGCAAACATATCTTCGAACATTTCTTTACTGATTGAAGTTATTTTACTATCATATATTATAACTTTTATAATAGGATCAGGTTCAGGTAATCCAAAATCTTCACAAGGATCATTTTCTAAAAATAATTATTTTGCTTATATGATTCAAAGCTTAATTATATCTTCATTTTCATGAAAATCTTCACTAAAATATTTTTAAAATTTTTCCCAAATAAGATTGCCTTAAATATTTTCTGTTAACGGAAACGAAGTAAAAAACTTACGTAAAAAAAATTGTACTCCTTATTAAATTATTATTTACATTATTTACAATTATATATATTATTACAAAGGGTAGATTCTGCCTGTATGGCAGGCAGCACCGTAAGTGAAGGGGGGGGGGGGGGGATAATCTTGCCCGATCATCGTCCTCTTTGTGCGACTGCGGTCGAGCGGTTGAAAGCTGTGTATGCAATGATTCCACCGATAAGCACCCGAATGACGATAAGAGCGAGATCTCTCCGGTTGATGGTGCCTAGAGTTAGAAAATCTGAGGCTGAAGATGTGCACGAAATTCCCCTCCAGGAGAGTGTGACTGGCAAATGCAGGATAGTGGTCTCTTGCTGTATAGCCCCTTCTATGTCGGGATTTCACGGTTCTCGCTCTTTCGCGTTTCCCTCTGGTTGTGCGAGATCAGGTCGGCAGTGCTCCAATTATTACTTTGTGGCAGTTAATATATTGCCACCCTTTGAGGAGCGAGGTCCCGTCAGCCATCCAATGGTGTTGGCCGGTGACTTGGTGGGAGAGCTTGAGCGCTGAGCCGTTGGTGGATTGGTGCAAGATTGCGGCCCGCCTCTTCTTGATTTCGTCTGAGGTGGTGTAGGTGGTTCCATTCTCGGTGAGCCGCTACGTGTACTAGCCGATCTCTTTAGCCTGGAATGGGTCGGAGATTTACTGCTCACGACGCACTATGGGGCATATCGACTTCAGTCGGGACAAAATCAAATATCTCGCGACCTAACAAACATAGACAAATGACTTAAACGGAATTTTAAAGTTCAATTAATAATGATTAGAGGAAAATTATTCCGATTGAGTAGATGCTAACTATTGACCTTCAAATCGAAAATCAAAGTTCCAATTTTACCCCAAAAAAATGCTTTTTCCTCGATTTCACCATAATTCCCGCATGAAATTTTGGAAAATAACTACACAGTCTTGTAGCCCTCCAAAAAAGCATTAAAAATATGTCCTTATTTTTTTTGTTTTGTTTGAGGTTAAAGAAATACACAAGGTCGAATTATCAACTCACCTAGCTAGTAGTTTTATCAATTTATTGGAGATTATATTCTCATAAGGTGGTATAGACTCTTAGTGAAACGTCACTTTGTGACTTAGGATATGACCTTAACAGAATTTTCAAGGTCATTCTAAGTTCAACATTATTTTTTAATCAGGAACTTTTTCACGTTGAATGCTAAATCAATATTTTCAAGTAGTTCTTTACTTATGAAAATTTTGGTACATACTTTTTTATATTTTTTATGTAGAATATATATGAGTTAGGCCAGCGACCTTCGCCTAAATCTGCGTACTCATATTTCCGATTTGGTCGCCGATTTTTTTTTATGAAAGTACATCATTAAAAACGCTTCTAGCCAGAATTTCAGCCCTCTAAATCATGTGTGAACCATTCTAGAATTTTTTAAAGTTTTAAAAACGGTCAAAATATGGTCATTTTCAAAAAATTCCACAGAGTTCCTGTTTCGACCAAATTTATTGATAAATGGCTTAAATTGTTTGTTTTATGACGAAGTTTATGAAAAAATTACCAGGACTCAATGACAAGTCAATATTATACCTATATATAACTATCAGTATATGCAAATTTTTACATTTTTAAGGTTATCTTTGATTACTGGCCATTTCATGAGATTTTCACGGATATTTTTTATTTACATCTTAAATTGTTCGTTTCAAAAAGATCTTTCTTTCATTTTTTTGATCGTTTCGATTGGATGACTAGAACCGAAGATATAGCCAATCAAAGTTAGGTGATTTCTCAGAAATCGTCAAGTTGGCACCCTTGTTGTAAAAATCTATTTAATTCAAAGCTTGGGGGCTGAAGGTTAGCGGAAAAACTCATTAAATGTTCCCCTTTGAGGAATGAAAATATTTAATTTGCTTTTTTGTCATTTAAGATTTTAAAAACGCCATTTTCACGCGTTTTCGCCTTATTCTACCTTAAAAATCTCATGATTTTGGGTATATTTAAATAATTAAAATTTCATATTATTATTTTTTCTTTTTTGTGTTTATAGTTAATTAAGTTTTATACTATTATAGATAAAATATAATAAAAATAAAAGAATAATTTTAGATTAACTGCTCAGAATAGGCAGTTATTACTGCAAAAAATAAAAAATAATATTTAAAATACATCCTTTTAATTAAACAAGACTATAAGAAAGTTTGAATTGATTTTATTTTATAAAATTATCATATCTAAAATATTTTTATTTATTTGCTGGAATCTCTAAGTTCAATGATTCCGATACACGTGACAAAGAGTGATTGTTGAAAGCTTTTATTATGGTACTCTTCATCCTCATATCGTTGCTGTGGATTCGTATGTCCAGAAGAACTATCAAACCCTAGTGATGCGCGCAATTCTAAATTGCGAAGAATATAATCAGGCCAATTTAATGCTACAGCTTCACATAATCGCTCATCTGTCTTATTTAACAACGCTTGAAGTTTTCATAAGTTTTAGGATAACACTTCAGTTTTTCATTCAGAACTAATTTGTAACATGGATAAATGTCATAGTTTAACGCTTTCGTATCCTGGATTATTGCTTCATATTGTTGTTTTTCTGTAACCATTTTCTAACAGAAAAGCCAAGGCCGAAACGTTAGTATGTCTTCCTTGAGCATTTCATTCACCTTCTACTTTAGCACTTTGACTTGGCACGTTTAAATTTATGTTATTATTTGCAATGGCAACTGCGGTGATGTTGTAGTTAGGATCGCTAAGTAACTCCTTAGCTCGTCTACGTATTGTTTTTTGCGATGCATGATCAATGAAATGCGTTTTCGACCACTATTAATACTAATTCGATTAGATTTTTGTTTGGATCGACCTACTTTTTTTGATGTATTACTTGATGCTTTATTCGTAGTATCAGATTCGATGCGCTTTTGGCTTTTTTTTCTATTCATATCGAAAATATACTCTTGTACATTTTAAAAGTTAATAATCGATAATAACTGTTAAAAATTATTAAAACTGTTTATAAATATTACAAAATGTTGGATACTAAACACATTTTTTCTAAATATAATAGTTTGCAACATTTTCAAACAGTTTGTAGTAATTTTAAAAAGTGCTAAATAATTTTGAATTTAATAATAATAATAATATTATTTTATAGACATATGATTATATTAATAGTAATTGTTAAGATATGAAAGGGAGGTAGATAACAAGAGCAGGAATGTACATAAACTCTTTGCTCTTTGGTCTTCCCGCGCACGGTCGCGACCTCTCAGATTCGAGATTTTGGATATTAATGTTTATATTTATTTATATAGCATCATATATATGAAAAAAGCTTAGAGGGAACGGTATTTATGAGGACTGGTCCGCGCATATATACAGGGTGTGCCAAAAGTACTGGAACGGCAAAATAACTCGGCGGGATTATATTTTAGGAGAAAAAGCTTAAAACAAAAGATATAGGATTTTTCCTTGGCTATTCGATGGTAATAATGACCATGACCTTGACCATAACCTTGAATGTCATTTCAAGGTCAAGTTAATTTTTTTTAATAGGAACCCATATTTTTTACCTCCGAAATGAAAAGAGCGGAAAATTTTACGTCCGAATGTGACCTTGACCATAACCTTAGCCTTGACCTTAAAGGTTGTTTCATCAAGGTCATACTTACAAGGGGAGGCCAAGGTATCTGGAACCCCAATTTTAATGAAACCGTCTTTATCATAAAATGAGGCTGTGCAAAGCAGTTCATTCCAACGCGCTTTGTATAAAAAAAGTGGCTTTATATAAAAATCTGGCCGAGTTATTTTCTCGTACCGGTACTTTTGGCCCACCCGGTATATATAAATGTTGACCTTAGAATGACCTTAAAAATTCCGTTAAGGTCATATCCTAAGTCACAAAGAGACGTTGCATTAAGAGTCTATACCACCTTATGAGAAATAATCTCTAACAAATTGATAAAACTACTAGCTAGGTGAGTCGATACTTTGACCTTGCGTATTTCTTTAACTTCAAAACAAATAAAAAAAATAAGGACATATTTTTAATGCTTTTTTGGAGGGCTACAAGACTGCGTAGTTATTTTTCAAAAAATAGTGCGGGAATTATGGTGAAATCGAGGAAAAAGCATTTTTTGGAGGAAAATTGGAACTTTGACCTTCGATTTGAAAGTTAAAAATTAACATCTAGTCAATCGGAATAATTTTCCTCTAATCAGTATTAACTAAACTTTAAAATTCCGTTTAAATCATTTGTCTATGTTTGTTAAGTCGCGAGATATTTGATTTGGTCCCGACTGAAGTCGATATGCCCCATAATGCGACGTCCGGGTACTAATCCAAGTAGGCGGTCCCTGCGATGGAGTGGGGCCAGCCACCGCAGGGAAAGAATTCCTAGCCCGCCTTCCGATACAGGTAGGCGTGGAAGTAACCTTTGTTAAGCGTTCAATAAGCGGACTGAGCTGGTTGGTTAGCCGGATCGGTCGACGTACTTCTGGAGAAAACTCGATTCCTAGATATTTCCAGGAGTCTTTTCTGGAGAGCGCACGTGATGGCTGACTATTGATGGTGAATGCGCGCTCAGCATCTACTACGGCCCTCCTGCGACCGCCATCGTCGACGATCGAAACCGTATGGCACTTACTGGTGTTCAGGAGAAGACCACAAGTCCCCGCAGATTGGTCGAGTAGAAGCTGTAATCCAACCGACGAGTCGGCAAGTAGTACTAGATCATTGGCGAAGGCCATAGCACGAACAGTCCTATTGTTATAAGTGGAGCTGCATTCCTGTGGAATGATTCCTGGATGCCGCCAGGTGCTTGGATAGCCTTTCGCACCAGAGTATAAGATTGAAAATCCGAGTGATGATGTCCAGGGGAATGGCTCGGAACTGACGAGCTGTCAGACCGGTAGGCCCCGGTGACACGGCCAGAGATGGCCGTGCTGCTCGGATATCCTCCGGTTTGATTGGTCTCGCAATGGAGTCGTGGATGGAGCGCTGCGTGTACTCCGGTTTGCTGATAGTTGGCCGCTGCGTGAAGACAGTAGTCCAATATGGCTCCATTACGGCTCTCGCAGGTTGTTCTGTATCCTCGACGTCACTCAGAATACTTTTGATGCATCGCATGCGGTTGAAGCGCCAGTGCCTTTGCGTAGCAATATATTCTCTGCGCCTGGTCTTCCTTCGACTCAGCTGGTGTTGAACTGTTGGAGGTGGTCGATGGTGGTGCGAGCAAGGTGGGAAAATGTCTCGCAGGTATAGAGATAGTCGCTTAAGGATGGCGTTCTTGGTGGAATTGGTAGCGTCGCATACGATGCCCTGGAGGCGCTTTGCTTGGAAACCGGTGGTGTTTACTCTCGGTAGATTCTGTAAGTATGCAAGCAGAAGACTGGGGGGCGGGGGGAAAGAAGAAACTCCCCTAGTCCCGGCGGCGGCCCCATTCCGTGTCTCAGTGATGGTGATGGTGATGGTGATGGTGGGGCTGCGCCTCCTGGAAGGTCCCGGTTGGAGAATTGTTGGACCAGATTCTTGTATACCGGGGAACGTCGGTGCTGGCAGATGGCTGCTGTGGTTCGATGAGGAAACGCCTCCAGCAGAGCCTGGTTGATTGAGCGGACTCGTTGGGTAGTCAGCTCGGTTTCTCGACGAGCGAGAAGGGAGGATTCTTCGACCGCCCAAC
>JAWWEQ010050041.1:0-12324 GCA_035583055.1 Torymus tubicola
ATCATAGCTCTTATTAAAATGGGCTTAGAGATCTGGTTTTCATTTTTTTTAACAATAATTAGTTATATTTATAATATATTTATGTATTTTATATGTATTAATATTTTAAATTGTTTTTTCAGGCAATTTTTTTTAGAAAATGGGATAGGTGTAAGACCCCCTTAATACGATTTTCGATGTAATCTAAGTTTAGAATTTGGCATAATTCATAATATCTTTGCTGGTAGAATAAACTATAATATAATAATAATAAATGCATTACTGTATATTATATATCTATAAATTATAATAGGTGTAAAATCTTTAGACACATCACATTTCATGTTAAGCTTAACATTATACATACGAATATGCTATGTAAGAATTGGGTTCAACTCTTAATACGGCATTTTTACAGATTATATTAATGGTGTCCACCTTCTTTAAATCTATATTATTCAAATGCTCTAAAAAACATAAATTTAAATTACTCCTAATATGTTATACAATTTACATTCTGAAACTATCTTAGATATACGATAAAATAAATTAAAAAGAAAATGTTTGGGCCCACTGTATGTAAACACACATACACATGCAACATCTAGATATTTGTATTTCCGAATATAGGTTCAGGAATTTTATAGATCATCTATTGTATCAGGGTGGTCAGTTCTACACGAAACATATGTGCGTGTCACATTTGCAGGGTTTCTACGTGAAAGAAACCCTGATGTCCGGCAGTTGGCACAGTGGCACAAGGGAAGAACACCTGCCTCAAGCTTTCATTGTAGAAAGCATAGGCTTGTTTGGACTCGAGCGTCTCTTGTGCTGCGGCACTGCTGCCAACTCCGACACAAGAGCTCTGGGCTACAATACCGCTCGTTTACAAACAGCAGATATCTCTTACCTTCCCGTTACCGTTGCTCATCCAGGACTCCATGTTCTCGACTAACTGCAGCTGAAAAGGGTAGAGAGCGATATTCAGGAAGCATGCACGGGTCGGGAATACTAAATAACAAACGCGTGACTTGACAGTTAAAATGAACAATAAAGTTTATTAAATAAATATGATAAGATAAAACGCGTACGCCGAGACTTAGCGGAAGGTAACCCGCTCGCAACGCGAACGCACGCAGTTGCTGCACAGCAGCGTTGGTTGTTCGTGAAGGGGGGGGATGCCCACGCGCCCGTCAGTAACACTAACAATTTAGATCGAATAGAACCTACTCACATTAGGCTGGCCAGCCATCGCTCGACGCAGCCTTTCTCACTCACGTGCGCTGCAATAAGGAGGCGGGGATGGAGCACGTCCCACTGTCCCCGTCCTCGTGGAACTTCTATCTCTCTTCCTCTCTAACGCTTACGTTGGTGTCGGCCCTGTGGTGGTTTCTCTTGCAGCGGCGGAGGCACCGCACACGCACTATAACACTTTTCGTATATGCGCGGCGGTGATGGAGCTCACTTCACGCATGTCATTCTACTCAACAACATGGCCTTCGTCTTCTTCTCAGTCTCTTTTGTCCGCTCCCCACGCGGCGCGCTATGGGTCATGATACGTGCAAGCGCGCGAGATTCGAATCTCACGACGCTGTGTACGTAATTATTCGCGCCTTATATCAGCGCCCGTCACACCATTGTGATCTCAAATTGTTAATATTATATGTGATTTAGTCCTAAAAAGTTGTATGTATGAAATTTATTTGAGTGAATTATTTTTTGTGATCCAAAACTGCTTAGAATTTCTGATAAAACTGGGTTCTAAGATTTTTGTTCAATTTTTAACCATAAAAATTTATTTACTTAAATAAATTTGACACATTTAAGTAGTAAATATATTTCCGAATACTCATTTTCTTTATTACAAATATCTGGACATTAGGAATGTTTTCGTACCAGAAAGTTTTAAAATAATATTTTATGCAGTTAGTCTGCACGATTTTGTAATACAGAGTTTAAAAATGCAATTTTATTTTTTTGTTTTAATTCATTAATGTAGTTGAAATAAACTTTTTTACGTTCTTGTGGAAATTAACAATATAAAAAAAAATAATTCATCTACAAAATCAAAACTTTACATTATAAATCTTTTATATATACATTATAAATTCATGTAAAATATTTTACAAAGTAGAACTTAAAATTTGGTTGCCAATACTAAAATTGTATTATCTGTAGGTATAATAAAAGTATGAAAAATACTGGTTTATAACTACTAAATTTGTCTCCTTTCAGCGAGACCGACATTCCTGAATCTCAACCTAAATCTGAACACCTTGGGTCGCCTGCAGCAATCAACTACAGCAAAGTGTAGGTGAACTCAATGCCGTGTTTATTTTTTCTAAAATGTGTTCATTTTACAAGATGATTTTATTTTAATATTTTATTTCTATTTTTATGATCATTTTATTTTCAGCTTTTTGAATGGATTTTTTGTCTTAATTTGACTCTGTACATTCAATATATCTATTTTTCGAAACTTTAAAAATTGAAGAATGATGCCTCCATTTTAGTTCGCTTTTGCTTGCTCTCCTGCTCGCTCTGCTTGCTGATCCTTATTTGTAAATGTAATTAACACGTAGTAAATATTTAGATATTATAGTATATCATATGGAATATTCTTATTTACTTATATCAGTAAGTAATCTTTATCGTAATTTAAATAAAAACAGATTTTTGTACTTTAGAGTTATTATTCGAAAAATATCTTGTTTATGTAGAAGATATTTATTATCAATGTTTCAACAAAACTATATTATTTGATTTATTTGTTTGTAATTATTTTAATTATATTATGATTAATCTACTTTTCTTCTTCCGTATGAGATCGTAATTGAAATCTCATGTAGATCGATAGATCTCATATGTCACCGGTATACAAATTTGAAACATATGAGATCTCATATGTGATCTCATGTGCCGTTTTAATTAATTAATAAATAATTTATTTTTAATGTAAAAGCATGAATAAATATTATATTGTATTGAATATATAGAAATAGAACGAAATATAATATTAGAATTAGCAAAATGTATTGATAAAACTTTATTTGCTCTTTTCCAGATCAATTAAGGTGGCTCTGTCGCGCTAGACGGTATCTATGAGGCGCCGGGTTTTATTATACGTTATGATACATAAAAATAACCACGATACATGCGATATATGAGTAATTCTCGCGTACATTTACCTTTCATCTACGCAAAAAAAAAAAATAATAAAAGTGAAGGCACATTCCTGACACATAGCATACCTATAAATACAGTTCAAAACGAGCTATAAAAAAGTTGTTACACATTTTATCACAAAGGTATTGTTAATACTTAAAAAATATTTTTAAAAAATGTAATATTTTTTAACTCAGAATGCTTATTCTCAAATTATTTATATAGCGTTTTGAGAGATACCCGTACTGGTGATAATAGTTTAACGACCTAATCTAATCTCAAAAAGTATATAACAAAAAGTTCACACCACTGGTGTTAGATGTTAGGTTCTTTGTGTAAGCGTGTCAGCTAAAAATATTGTTTTAGTATATGAATTTCGCAGTTAATCAGCCATGTTTAAAGTATTGCTAAAATTTATTCTTTATTTTGGCAAGTAGAATATGTAGAATTTATAATTAATTGAAATATTTTAGAGGTATTATTTTTAAATCAATAAAACTAAAATCTTTTTAATTTTTCTAAAATTCAGTTTCCTTTGCTTTTTCAGCTATATATATTCTTAAAGAATGGGCACACACTTTTACCATAAAGTACTGAAAAAAGTAAAAGTTAAAGATCATTTACTTACATTTTTGAAGTAATCGAAGTCAAGGTATTTATATAATTGCCATATGAATGATGAATTTTTGTAAAGTTCGCACATGTATTATTAGGATATTAGCACTTCTGGGATATATAATGCCTTTACAATTAATCATGAATTGCTTCACAAAAAAGAGGAGGGTTATCGAAGATTCAACTCAAAACTAGGCTCTTGTACGAAGCTTATTAAGCCCTTCATTTGTAAAATATAGCCCAGTTTCATAAAAGTTAAATGTACGCGAGAATTACTCATATATGCGTGTAAAAAGCACGATTTTCAGTTTTTATGCAATTAAATTTAGATTTGGCTGGTGACTGAATATTTTCTTCACAGGAAAAGATTTTGTAGTTCATATGCTATACTTTCTAGGTAGTTTTATGAAAAAATTATCGATTTTCATTAAATAACTTGAAAAAAAATACTTTTCTCTCCATAAGAGCCTATGTTAAAAATTGAATTTTCATTACTTGAGAAAAACACCAAAAAAAAAGTTAAAATTCATACTTTTAAAAGGTATTTTTCTTTTTTCTTATTTATCGACTTCGCTAATTCGACGGAGCCACCTTAAAATATACTATTTATTCATACTTTTACATTAAAAATAAATTATGTATTAATTAATTAAAATTGCAGTTCAGATCTCATACGAGATCTCATATAGATCTCATACGTCTGAAATTCGTATAACGATCCCATATGAGATCTCATATGAGATTTACTTTGATGTCAAAGAACAACTTTTGATAAGAATTTGAAGCATATTTTTTAGTATCCGAAAATAAAATTAGTTAAGTTTAATTTGTCCTCGTTGGTCCTTTTTAACTAGGTATAAATTTCCGTAATTAATATAAACTTTGCCTAAAACGAAGTAACATTTAAACAATTATTTATTCCTCATCAAATAGTATTACTGAATGGATTATCACATAAAAAATAAAAGTAGACTAAAATTGCTTGTGATCCGATGTCGTTCGTGCAATTGTGCACTTTTATTTTTTATATCTTTTGCTAACGACTTTTTACCCGGAAGCCTCCAAAGCCATGACACCGCCCTTCGTCATGCAGCCAACAAACCACACCGTGAACTCGTATGAAGGGATGAAAGCGGATTTTAATCTCATGCTGTAGTTTCACTGCTGATTTTGCCGCTGCTCTTACGGTACCCAATCAGCCAACGCAAAAAACCCGTCCTTCCTTTTCTTCTACACTGTAAGAAGACTTCCATATATATAGATATAAAATGTGTACGTGTGGAAACTCAAAATGTAAACACAGTATATCTATATATATATGGAAGTTTTTTAACAGTGTAGATATTGTCCTGTGCTCCGAAATGTCGGAGCTCTCTCTCTATCTCTCTCGTTCTCTCTCTCTATCTCTCTCGTTCTCTCTCTCTATCTCTCTCGTTCTCTCTCTCGTTCTCTCTCTCGTTCTCTCTCTCTCTCTCTCTCTCCTAAGGATGATAATGTCTCCAGGACTTTTACTGCAAAATCAAAACATCGGTGGGTTGGTGTGCAGACAGTAGTAGCTTCTTCTTTTTCAGATGCTATCCATATGATAGATATATTTGTGCTGTAAACTGTTTTGGTTTATATGTTGTTAAAAGTGGTTACAAATTTACTAAAAACTTGAGATTCAAAGTTATAAAAAAATTGATCTTTTCTTTTATTTTCATCTCCTAATAGAATAATCCAAGTAGCACCTACATTCAAGAAATTATGAGTATAAAATGGCTCGTTTCTATTTTAGAATTTTTTGTTTAACTAACAACAGTCAATGGAATCAAACAATATTAGACTTAAATTTTCAGAACGAAAAAACAATTTACGAAGTTTTATAAATTTCATTTTACAGAAACTGAAATCGCTTTCTGAATTTTAGATTTATATCAAGGCGACACTTCTTTTTTAACGAGATAATGCTTTTCATATATTCCTTAACATTTCTTTTCATTATCTATACAGTTGTATTTTTGAGTAAATTTTGTTGTATTGCGCTAATTTTTTTATTCCTGATAAGATATCAATTGTTTATGATTTTTCAACTCAAAATCTTGAAACATTTTATTTTGTACATTACGTGGGAAACAGTTTACAAATTACAGGAACAATTATCAAAATTATGGTCCATTAATACAAATTTTTTTGCATATAAATATTACAAAATATTGTAACGGGATAAATCGGGAGCCACTTTCCGAATTACCGGTATTTCTCGTTCCCTAGTACTCGGTGTTGCGGGAGTCAATCTAATCTGACTTCCCGGGAATGCTACCGTGAAACTCCTTATACAAATGGCTAGTTCGCGTGTGAACTCAATTTTTCCGAGTGCCGGAAGGTAAAGATACTCGCGCTAATCGATCGCGAGGCGCGGCTACTCAGAATGATCGTCGTCTCGGTACGATGATCCCGCGGAGGTGGCGGCATCCGGGAGAAGGTTACGGAAAGGTTATGAAATAATGAATAGCCTCAGTATGTTTAAAACGATAACAAAGTTTACTCAACACGTCAAGAATACAAATGATACGCATCTCGTTGCGCGCAGACAAGAGGACGAGAATCGGTATAATTATTTTCAATAGGACCTTTAAGCGTAACACCGTACGCTAGCTGCGGTGAGCCGAAAATACAAAAGAATGTGAGGACTAGTGAATGCAACATTGGTCTGAACACTTAATTCGTTCGAAGCGTATGTGGTCGGTCGCTCGGTTCGTTTCCGTTGATCGATCTGTGCAGACGGCGTAGTTGGGAAGCGTCCCCGTCACGACGATTGCCAATCCGCAGCCATACCGGAATACACCAATTGCTTCACTCGTGGAGCCTACGAAGTCGCGTACGCGCGGTTTGACGACCAAAGAGAATCTGATTCAAAATTGAATCGAGCGCGACTTTGCAAGGACAATAGTCGCGCTCTTCCCACGCGTAACTCAGGAATACGTTGCTCGAGCAATGTCAACAAAAGCTCGGGATGCACGAATTCGCGGGAACGAGAGCCAAACGCGTTCGATAGAATTCGGAGAACCGAGATGCTTATTTGCTCCGTTTTTATCTTAGAACCTTGTTATAATACAATATTCAAACTGTGAAAAAATATACGATCAGATTGATTTCAGTCAGGAAAGGCTTAAACATTTGTTAACATACCACATTGAAAATAGTGACATGCTAAAAATGGAAAGTAATCACTGATCAAAGTTATGTGCTATTATATGAGTAAAACATTGATAATACATAACCTGCAGGTTTAACGTAACATTTATACAGTCATTAAAAATAAAATTGTGTGCATTGAGGTATAAAAAATATATTGTGCATTTCTTTACTTGTATATTGTGCATTTCTTTACTTGTATATTGTGCATTTCTTTACTTTCGATATCATTTATTTTAATCTTTTTATTATGTCAGTATTTATATTTAAAATTTAATTATTTTCTTCATTATTTGAATGACATTTTGCCTTTTAAAAAATATTTTATTATTTCAGTGGCATTTTGCCTTCTAAATAAACGGTAGACATGACTTTCAGATTCCATTTCTAGTAATTCAAACTCATACTCTGTGTCGGTAAGATTTAACGAGATTTTTGTTTGATTTTCCTACTGTAAATTAAGTAAATAGATAATTTTTTTTAAATATTTCGAGAATAAAATTTCTTTTCTAGTCGTTTCAAAATCTATAGTTATTAAAAGAAAATCTTTTTCATTATTAAATTTCCAAGTACCTAAGATAAGATCTTCTATATATAAAAAGACTTATTGGCATAAATAATTGGTTTTGGGATTTGGTAGGAGTACTAGAATTGGACTCTTAAAGTCTGGAAAAATTCTTTTCCATATTCAGTTTAAGAAAAGCGATAGTTATTTATACGTATGATATCTATACACTTACAGCAACTCCAAATGTGACTGGTAAATTAAACTTAAGAATGACAACATTACATGAAGAAACATCTAATATGTCAAATTATTTGTCAACTCCGACGTATGATGATATGGAAGATAAAAATGACATTGACTACTACGATTATGAAACTCATCAGGTACGTTATTTGTTCAAAATGTATTAAATCTTTATTTTTATTTATGATCAATTCTCGTTAATAATAATATGATGTATATCAAACAATTATAAAATCACATATATAAAAAAACTTTCTATATCATCCGAATAAATAAAGGAAAGTCTGAAATCATCTTTTTCAATGACCCAGCTACATTATTCATGTACGTATAGTGAAACATAAACTGTATAGTTGAAGACTGCGGTAAACAATGCAGCAGCTACAAACACCGGGGTCATTTATAATTGTACCAAATACCATTTCTCAAATTGGTTTTTCACTTATAATTTTGTTTGATGAAAATTAGCAAGTAGTTGCTGAGAAAAACTATATACAAATAAATTTTTTCAAAATACCATAGTTCTGCATAAAACGGTTTGACGGTCTATATTTTGCATATTGTTGTAAAAGATACGTTATATTTGTGGTATCTAAAGTATCATTATTATTATTAATTTAATTCCAGATCAAATATCAAAAAATAGTACAGAGGTAGTATAGTAATTGTTTTAAAATACATTCGTGTTTTACAATATATAAATACAAATATCAATATTACTTTTCTTTTATAATAGATTACAACAGTTAGTCACAATTTAAAAATGATAAATAAAAGCTAGTCGAATTTTACAATAGATTAATCAAGGATTATGCGACTAAGGCTAGGTAGATATTTTATGCTCCCGAAGAGGATTCCACAGCTGCGCACTCTGGGCCCTAAACGGTCGTTGACCCATCTCGGTATGCATCTTAGGAATCACGAGGTCCCTTGTGACGCCCCTAGCGGGACGACTCAACTTGTGCTTCTTACATATCAAGTAAGTAGGACGAAGAACGTAAATTAATTATTTGGCATAGTAAAATGGCAGAGAAATACTGTTGTCTAGTGTCCGTTCACAACCAGCCCAGTTTGCACGTAAGGGGAGTCACTTGCTCAGTCCGATTTACTCCAAAGATGTGCCTGAGACATGCAATCTGCATTCGAGATTTCTGCTCGTACGTTGGGTTAAGGATTATCACGGAACAGTAATCGATGAGTGGGAAAATTTTTTAGAAATATAAATATATATTGTACAGAGGTCAGGTTCCATACGAAAAGAACTGCGTATAGAGGGTTATAGCTCAGGTTGCGTGCAAAGGGAACCTGACAGTTGAAGTTCCGCCTAGGGAACTTGAGGTACGGAAAGCGCGCAAGTATGAGTGTGAACGCACACATGGAAGTCTCCCCTTCCTAGTGTTTGCGTGAGTATAATGCAAGTCCGGCAGCAGCGAGCGACGGGCTCTCTCTCTCTCTCTATCTCTCTGTCACTGTACGTCGAACGATAAGCATCTCGCGCGTGGCGCAAAGAAGCGCCGTATAGTTTATGTTTTATAATAAGTCTCTCTTATTATTACTACAAAAAAAAGTCTCTCCATTCATTTACCATACCTCAACATGGTGGCAGATTGTGGTTTGGTTGGTTAGTATAAAATTATCTCTTTTCTCTACCGGACCTTCGGGAAGGGTAGAGGAAAGCACGTGGCTCGCGAAAAGATTGCAGTGAAAAATATTGAAGAAAAAGTGGCGCGTATATGAATACCGTTAGAAAAGTATATAGAAGAAAATTCTGAACACGAAGGAATGTTCGAGAACGAAGACAAACTGTAGAGGAAGGAAGTCACGATATCGGTGTTTGATGGAGAAGGCTACAGTACACTGAAAAAAATTTGGCACAAGAGCTACACTGAGCAGTGTACCCTCTATGCCATATTACGGAGAAGCGCCACACTAATATTCGGCATAGCTCCTGCCTCGTAGCGTACCGCTCCCGTCCCTGTGCTGCATCGCGCGTGCCCCCTAAGGTTAGGCTTAGTCATATCCCTTTTCTGTCTTAGTGCATGAGCGGTCTCAAATGCTAGGGGCAGGAGCGCTCCCTAAACCCAGCACAACTGCCGTGCCGTAAGTCACGGGGAGGTCAGCCGTGTGGAGCGGAGGGGGCGCTCCTGCACTGCATGGAAAGCAGCTCTTATACCAAATTTTTTTTCAGTGTATGTGGAAGAAAAGGATTACGATGTACCTAAAGATGAAAAAGTGTGATTGTTAGAATATATATAAATGCTACGCTCCTGAACATAGCTACATGCGCGTGAGTGTGTGTGAGAGAGAGAGTATCGCGAGCGTCGACAGCGCATGTGTTAGTCGTCACGAGATAGCCATGTAAGGCAGACGGGTGCTTACCCAAATGTAACCTAATCTTAAGTAGCTAATAAACATACTTTATATTATTAACAATAACCTCAACTTATTAATATTCCCCCAATATTACAACGTGGTAGCGGAGAGTGGTTGGTAAGATTTAAATTTACAGTAAACGTATAGGTTAAACATGATGATATGAGTGACGAAAGTGAGTTAATAAGCACGTTGTTTTCGATAAAGATTCATGAAACAAGTGTAGAAAAATATTTCTGAAAGAACTCAAAAAGGTTATTATTTTAAAAAGTGAAATTGATAAAATTATAAAAATAAAAGAAATCAAAATGGCAAAGCAAGCCAAAATTGAAGATATTGTTATACCAATTTTCGACGGAGACAATTATTCAAGTTGAAAAATTAGATTGATGATACTATTGGAGAAAGAACCTGTAAGAAAGCTGTTTCAAATGTGGGAAAAAGGGACATTTCGCACGAGGATACCAAAATGGCATACAAACAGGACAAAGCGGCACAACATGTCGAAACTCAATACGCGGCTGCAGTCAAGACAGAGAAAGAAGAGGCGACATCGGCAGGGGGTGCGGAAACTTCCGTTACCAAGGAGCCAGCACGAGCGAGCAGAGCGGCGAAGGTACAAGCGCATGGATAGCTATGGCGCATGCGGTGCAGAGTAATTATAGTTAAGATAAGCTAGGTAATGAAATACAGTGGTTGCTGGACAGCGAATGTACAGACCACATAATAAATGTATTGATTTTAAAGAACCGGTAAATATATACTTAGGGGATAATAGATATATAAAAGCAATGAAAATTTGACGCGTTTCGTAAAAAGAATGAAGTGAATATGAGTAATTTTTTTTCGCCGCAAAAATGAATACAAATTTAATCAGTTTTGGAAAATTAGTAGATAATAATACGATTATTTCGAAGTGAAATATAGCAAAGATAACAGATAAAGATAATAAATTAACAACTGTGGCCTACAGCGAAAATCGAATTTACAAAATACAGAGTGTTTTGAAACATAGAGAGAATTTTGTAAACATAGCCGACTGTAAACTATTAAACACAATATTTAAAGTATTTAAGTATTTAAACACAATATTTAAACAGCAGTTGCTATCGGGAATTCCAGAAATACTTGAAACGGAATTTATGAACTGCAAAACAAAATAAAATGCATAACTTACCATTTTGTAACGATAGAATAAAAGCTAAAGATATTTTGGAAATTATACATATGGATGTATGTGGTAGTTTTAAAACGACGGGTTTAAACGGAGAAAAATATTTTGTATATAATTAAAAACATGAAAATGAAAAATGTCGGTCTTGATAATATTCCAACCAAGGCATTGAAAATAATATCAAGTCTAATAGTAAATTCACTAACACACATTTTCAATTTACAATGTCTTGAAAAATTAATATGGCCTGACGCATTAAAAATAGCTGAAGTTGTACCAATATACAAATCCGGTAATCGAATGGAAGTATCAAATTATAGATCAATTTCTTTAATATCTAATTTAGCAAAAATATTTGAGAAAATTTTATACGTTAGACTGCAATCTTTCTTTGACAAACACAAGCTACTATCAAGCAACCAATATAGATTCACAAAAAGTAAAGGTACTAGAGATGCATTGAGTTACATACAAAATCTTATGTACAGTAAATTAGACCAAAGTAAACCAATTGCTATTATTTTCTTAGATCTGGTGAAAGCTTTTGACACTGTCAATCACTTAATTTTATTAGATAAAATATATAATTATGGTATAAGGGGTAAAGCGCATAAGCTCATAAGAAATTATTTATGTGGAAGAAAACAAAAAGTAAGAATAGGTGAAATAGAAAGTAATTATGAAACAATAAATACTGGAGTACCTTAAGATACTATACTTGGACCACTTTTATTCATAATCTATTTCAATAATCTGCTAAGTAATAGAATAAAAAATACTATATCTTATGCTGATGATACAGCAGTTATTTCAACCGAGGACACTTGGAAAAAGTTGAAGACAAAATGAACGTGTACCTTGATGATATAAGCTCGTGGTTAGCATTAAACAAATTGTCTTTGAATGTAAAGAAAACTGTGTTTATACCATTTGGCAACTACTGTGATAGTGTTCCTTCAGATATGAATATATATATACAGGGTATTAAAATTAGTAGGGTAGAATATTGTAAATACTTACACTGAGAGAAATGGTCTAGGAAATTTTAATACAACTTTAGTAAAAATTACTATATTTTATACAAACGGTG
>JAWWEQ010050042.1:0-12319 GCA_035583055.1 Torymus tubicola
TCTCAGTTGCTTGAATACGCCGTCTTTCTGCATTAATCAATCGCTCTTCTGATGTTTCTCTTAAACGCGATCTACTTTCCTGATTTGATAAATTCAAATCATTTCCAATAAATTCAGAAGAATTTTGAGAATGGGAAATATCCAGATTTGCAACAGATTGTGAATTCACATTACGATTAGTATTAATACGCTTTCTATACCTTGTTTCTCTCAGCTTTCTGAGAACGCCGTCTTTCTGCACTAATCGATCTCTCTCCTGATGTTGGCCTTACACACGATCTACTTCTGGGATTTGATGAATTCAATTCTTTTCCAATGAATTCGAATGAGTTTTGAGAATTTGAATTCTCCATATTTTACTTCTTTAAACAATCGATTCTATGTTCTACAAACCCTTTCGTTTTTACTATTTTATAAATTAATGAGAAGGTGCAGTGAAAAAATTGAAGAAGAACTTTCAATTCAAAATAAATATAGATTAATTTTTAACAGCATATATCTTTAACATAGTAATTAACATAAAAACATTTAACATTGGCGAATAATGGTAGCAAATTGAACAATAATCATATAATAAGTGTAACAATATGATTTATATTTGGAAATGGTAATAAAACTTAATGTATTTCAATAATAATGATAAATTTTAAACAATAATAGAAGGATGGAAATTCAATAACAGTGATAAACGCTTAACTTTGTAACCTTTCAATTTACTTTGTTTGAAGAATGATAAAATTAGGTAGAAGGTGTGGGTTTAAGTATTAGGATAAGACAATTTTTATAAAAGAGAGTGAATCAATTTATTAAACCCTAACTATTACTAATATAAAATTATACTTATCTATATAATGATTCGGTGCACAGTTGGCTCTCCACTCACTGGCCCGGTATAACGAATTTCGTTGATAATTACTTAAAGGACGGGCTCGTCGAACACGCAGTACTAAATTATATGTAACAGCTTATATTAGAGCAGAGATGCTTACGCGTCGGCGGCCAGTGAGCAAGAGTGCGAACGAATTCGTCACTCGCAGGACACTCGCTTCCAATTCTTAGAAGCGACATCTAATATGTATTAGTTATATTTCGTGAACCTCGCATTACGCGCGATATTTAAAGAGAGAATGAGAGGGTTACAACTTAAAATGATATATGGGTTTGTTATTGAAATTAAAAATGACAATGATACAATTTGTCTTTTCTATATTCATGATCCATAATAAATTCTTAAGTCATCAATGTTGATAGTAATTTTCAATGTTCATGGTAAGTTCTCGCATGTCGTAGTAAGTGTTCAGTGTTATTGGTAATTTTTCAATAGTATTGGTAAGTTTTTGCTAGTAATGGTAAGTTTCATTGGTAATGGTAAATTTTTACTGGTAATGCAAATTTCAATGGTGATTGTAAGTTTTTCCTGTAATGGTAAATTTGCACTCATAATGGTAAGTTTTGACTGATAATGGTAAATTTTCAATTGCAATGGTAAGTTTTCAATAGTAATGGTAAGTTCAATGTTAGTAATAATTTTCAGCGTTTGTGGTAAGATTTCAATCCGAGTGCATACCTGATACGGTATGCACTTACATTTGGCTGAAATAAAAGATAAAATTATTACTCATTTAACAAACAAATAAAAGTTTATCTCCCTCTATCTCTCTATGTCACTCTCTACCCTATCTCCTTTACATACACTAACCCAGACGCGTCTTGGCAATACCTGGCAAGCACACGTCTACGCATCTGTATCCCTCCCCCCTCTCTTCCTCCGTCCCTCCATCCCCCTAAACCTCTCTCTCATTCTCACTCTCACTCTCACTCACTCCCTCCCACTCTCTCTCTCCCTTTCTCTCTCTCTCACTCTCACTCTCTCTCACTCTCTCCTAAGAAGCTCTTCTCGGCTCGCGTCTTTTACATAGTAGATAAAGGCGCTGATTGTTGACAATAATGACAAGAATGAAAAATCTCGTGATTGAGAAATAATTAGAATTAACTTTTAGTCTATCAAACGTACTTCCACGCACGAGATTGTAACGCGCGATGAAATCAAAACATGTACTACTTTCTTAAAAAACAGACGCTATATTTCCGCCAGTCATTCGTTACCGTTTGGATACAAATGTAACTAATTAAAGAATTTATAAATAAAAATTTCACAAAAATTTACATCCTCTCTATTATCCTTTCTATTGTCAAACTCTAAGTTTAATCGTTATAAAGAAATTAATTACGTTAGTGAACATGGGATCCACCGCGGCCGCGGCGGGCACGCGGGCACGACCAGCTAATCGGTGGGCGTGCACCTGCCGCGCCGCTACTGGCTAAGCCTGGTAGAGGGTGCGCGATCTTTGAATTAGTAGCGATCATGGATACGAGGTTAAAAGATCCTTTCACCTGTATTTGTGCAGGTCCTACAATGGCTGGAAAGTCGGTTCTTGTAAAACGATTTCTCGGACATCTACCTAGTATGTGTAACGTTCAATCTGATCGTATTCTTTTTTACTACGGCGAGTGGCAAGAAGCATATCGAACTGACTACAAGTCCAGTGGCGGACAAAAAATTGAGTTTCGGGGGGGGGGGGGGTGCGCCAGAACCTAAAGATTATTCTCAACAATTTAATGCGCGAGTCTTGCACCAATATTATACTCGGCCTTTTTACAAAAGGCTGCAATAACGAAAATATAAGCGTAATTTTTATAACGCAAAATATATTTCACAAAGGCCAACATCAGCGCGATTTGTCGCTCTACTCCATTTACATTGTACTTTTTAAAATCACGCGAGATCGCGTACAAATACAGCACCCGGTACGACAAGTTTATCCTGAAGAACCTAAATTCTTGCAAGAAGCTTACATCGATGCGTGTTCAACACCGTACAGTTACATGCTGCTGGATATGAAACAAGATACTTTCAACGATATTCGTTTTCGTATGAACATTTTTCCCGACGATGCGCCACAGTACGCGTACGTCCCAAAATATTCGTCAAAGTAAAACTAATAAAAGCGTATAAGACAGTGTACAATATTCATTGCTATCGCAGCAATGGTCGAGATAACATTGGTACCGGGTAAAAAGTTCTCAAAGAAGCGTGTGGCTCTTTTCAATGCGCTCTGGCACGTTGACAATCAGCAGCGTAGAGCACTACTTCGTACAGCTAACAAAGTTTTGGTAAAGTGTATCTGCGAGTGTGCATTAAACGTACTGCAAGGTGTGGTAAAGCTGAAAAATACAGAGAAGAGACGTTTACAGAAGCATAAAAGTGTTTTGCGCAAATTGTCGTGTGACCGTGGAAATATCGGTTGGAGAAACATAAAACGTACGATACTTCAAAACGGTGGTTCTTTTTTACCTTTTCTTTCCGGACCTCTGATAAGTACGGTATTTTCGAAGATTTTGGCTAAATAAGATATGGATCGAGCACGTAAAATGATTCTCGTTCCAGTGAATCCAGCGAGGACTAGCGAACGGAGTCTTTCCAATGCTGCTCAATCAGTTGTTAAAGATAGCACTGACAATACTGTGCAAACTTCAGGTGAATTTGTTGCGCCTGAACTGGGATATGTTTGAGACTTTAAACTCGAAAGAATTTTCGGATGAGCGTGAAAAGTGCAAAAATTACTTGCAAGTGCTCAGACGTTACTTCTCCTCAAAGAGAACGAACGTTTCGACGACAGAGACGCGATACGTGAAATTGATGAAATACAAACTACACTAACCCCACCGACGGAGGAGGCTATTCTGGAGGGTGTTCCTAAAATTTACTCCAAAAGAGCTCCTATGCTGTTGAGTCACTGGCGCGTATTCGATCCGGAGCGCTTAAAGTGGAATAGCGCGGGCAACGTTATCATTGACCGTAAACTCGTTCTATAGTCAATATCACGGAATTATTGAATCACGTTCTAAAGAAGAGAAAACAAGCTGACAAGGACGAGGAGCCGGCCGGTCGATTTCAATTTACCAAATTTATCGGCAGTACAGGCATGCCGAACAATCTTATCGGAAATACAGATATATTAAAAATTGCCAATCGACTAACAGCTGCTGCTGCAATTTAATGAAACGTAGAATAAAAGCACCAATAGCCTCCCCACCGTTGACCAGACGCGTTGCCAGACAAAAGTAGTTAAAATTCTCTATCTGATGTCATACCAGAATCAATATTACGACCCATCGCACGAGGCTGGTAACGCAGTTGCCGCCGAACTTTTACGTGTCAATACACGAGGTAAATTTATCTCGAAAAAAGAAAAGGAACGAATACAGCAATGGCTGAGTAATCAAGATGTCTACACACTTCGCCGACCAATACGCAGAAAACTTCCAAGATTGCAATACAACGTTACAAACATTGACGATGTTTGTGAGTCCAACTTATGTCAGCTGTCGTATCTCAAAAATGAAAATGATGGTTATACGTAACTACTGGTTGTTATAGACGTGCTCAGTAAGTTTGCTTGGGTGGAACCATTACGTGACAAATCGATGCAGACGCTTGCATTGAATTTTGAAAAAATTTTTAAACGCGCCAACGGACATCTTCCTATTTATCTACAAACCAACAAAGGTAAGGAATTCGTAGGCACTGATGTACAAAATGTTATCGAAAGATTAAATCGTACAATCAAAGAACGTCTTTGGAGATATTTTACACACCGAAATATACATAGATACATCGATGTAATACAAAAAATTGTCGACGCTTACAACAACATTGTACACTCAGCTATGCGCATGAAACCAGCGCACGTAGACCTGTATAACGCTGCTCAAGCCCGCGCCAATCTGCAAAGATGTCGCACCGGACAAAGACAAGCGAAATACACTAAATACAAGGTTGGTGATTATGTTCGAATCAGTCGTTCAAAGGGGACCTGCGAGAAAGGGTTCGAAAAAAATAACTTCTAGGAGATATTAAAAGTTTGCCGTTTTTCGCAAAGACAACGTATTTACCTATACGAGATACAGGATCTGAACGGAGAAAATATCTATGGTTTCTTCTACACTGAGGAATTGACAGGTGTAGGTTCTGCACGTTTAACAGCTAAACAAGAATTCAAAGTCGAGCGTATCATTCGATCCAAAGGACAAGGGCGAAAAAAGCAGCTGTTGGTAAAGTGGATAGGGTATCCGGAAAAGTTCAACTCGTGGATAAAAGCTGCAGAACTTAAAGCCATTTAGAAAAATGGACAACAGTGAAGATTTTTATCTTGTATTACCCAGCAACAGTAGCATGACGTATTTTCCGGAAAATACTACTACATATTTCACAATCCATTTAGGGCGAGAAATCAGATTAACAGGCAATTGGCAAGTTGGCCTAGCAGAAATTCATGTTCCCTGCACAATCATGCATATACAAGAATCGGAATCCCTCCCATCTTCAATGTCGGCGAGCGGCGGAGGCGCGCTATACTGGTCCCGACTTACGCTATACCTGTATAGAGTAACGGCGCCGACAGTAGGGGGGAGAGAATATATCAATACCTCTGTCTCTCTTAAAATGTCTTACTTCTCGTCACGCAGGAGCCTGGTAAGCGCATACGACTACCGCCCCCTTCCGTTAAACTGCCACCCAATTACTACAAATATTACGACAATCCCAGTTTTCCTCTCATTCTTCCACATCCTTCACAATAGAGAAGAGCTCTGTACCTGAACGCATGAGTACGAGAAATTTTAAATTATACTAATATTGGTCATCTTAATAAATGCAAACGAAGGCCCATATGGAGAGACAGCGGTATTGATTTTTCCCCCTCCTCTCCTACTGGCCCCGACAGTAGAGGGGGGAAATCAATACCGCTGTCTCTCCATATCAGCGTTCTTACTACTAATATAGTGAGGTAGGATATAGAGTCCTATTAAATAATAAAATGATAGTTGCTAGACATGTTGATATAGTGGAGGAAAACGTAAAATGTATAGGACTTGATGAAGTAGAGTCAAAATATTCATCGCCTTCTACTTCGACTCTCGAGTCAAGTAGAGGAGAACAAAATGGTAGTGATGATGATTTAAGAGATGACAACAGGCAGCCGACACAGCAGTCCCTACAGCTTTCGATGCAAAAGAAACCGGCAACGGCTACTATGGCGAGCACAGTGAGGAGCACGCAATCTCGGCTCTCTCATGTGCAACGCTTCGTGCCGAAAAAAAACAAACGTGGCAAATCACCCCAAGGGCACTTCAACTCCTACGAGAGAGTCCTTACCGCGGAATAGCAAACCTGTCGCGTCTTCTTCTCTTTCTGCCTCTGTTTCTGCCTTGGTCTCTGTTTCAGCTTCGGCTTCGATCATCGACGTAGCATCTGAATCGGCGACGACGATTTACAATCAAAGATCGCTGGGAGATACAAAGGTACAAGCGCAGAGTCAGACAGGGTTCTTGCAAACTCAAGCAAGCAAGGAGGATGAATTTTCAGTCAGCCGACTGACTACAACCCGAGTTGTAGTGCTCCAGGTGTCCTCCTTGCAATTTCACTACACCAGCGAAAACGCCAAGCCTCTAGCTCAGACAAAAACTCCAGGAAAAATTGAAGATCACATAGCGAATCTGACAAGGGTAACCAATGTGTTGATTCCTGTCAGCACTATGGAATTTTTGTTTCAACGCTTTGAAGCACTCGAGAGGAAGCTTGATGATTTAAAATCATTAAAATCGCTTGATTCTCGGCATTCCTCGTCGTCTGCTGCCTCCACTGCGCCGACAGAGACCATCACTGTGGACAGTGGAGAACTGGCTACGAGGATTTCTGCACTTGAAGAGACAATTACGAACCAGAATAACATCATCAATGACGTAAACAATAAATGCAAACTGCTTCTCGAGGACAATGCGTTGTTAAAAGATTCGCTGGTCAAAATGCAGAGTGCTGCGAATTCTCAGTGCATGCGCAATGAACCACCACAGAATAGCGATCGTAACACCTCCAATGACGGAAGTGCATCGGGCGTGAGCAACTATACTAGAAAATGCGTTCAATGCTGTGATCCAACCGATTTATCTGACAGAAGCAAGAAATATACACCATCAAAAGAGATAAACAGTGTTGATTATTCGCGAGAGTTAATTATCTCTAATATATTCGAAGGCTCTGAAAAGCAAAATTTAGATGTTTTACATGCAATTCTCTCTACCATTCTTCCAACCATAGAGAAAGATGACATTATTTCAACACGCTTGCTTTGATCAGATAAACAAATCTCGGCAGGCTCGCTAAAGACTAACTCTGTAAAACGTCGTTGTCCGTGGGTAGTTCGGCTCTCCGACCGTAAAATTTTTAAGGAAATAATGCTTGCTAAGCATAAATTTACGCGTTTCAGCACGAGAGATATTAATGTCTCTGGGCTTCATCAGGAAATAACTGAAAATATAAGTAACGGGAAAATCTTTATTAACGAAATGCTAAGTAAAGATTAGTTTGTCCAATATAAAAGTTTAAAAGTAGTTGCACGAGGTTTGCAATTTAAATATTTTTGGCATAGAGGAGGTCGTTTCCTGGCCAAGCTGCGAGATGGGGAGACATCCCAACTGATTGTACCCGCGGATTTACAAGCAATTGTCATATCTACCGGGACTACAAGGCTTAAGGACACGATAAGTAAAAATAAAAATTCTTCAGTAGTAAGCTTATCCGACAGTAAAGACGACGCGTGCGCATCACGCGAAGCGAACAATGAAGCTGCTTCGTGACTAGACAGCGATATCGCGCGAGAGGTACGTCCTGTCGGACTTAAGGCAGGATTTTTAAACGCAAACTCATTGAAAAAACATATAACTGCTTTTCGACAATTCCTACTCTCTCACCCCTCATATTATCTGTTTGGCATTGCTGAATCGCGTCTCGGGCCTAGCATTTCTGATGATTGTGTTCAGATTGATGGTTATTCTTTGATCAGACAGGATAGGAACACGCAGGGTGGAGGAGTCCTGCTGTACGTAAGCAACATGTGTAAAGCAACAATTTTGTGTACATCGGCAACTTCATTGGAAGAAGGAAAGCCGAAAATTCCTGAGTACATAATGTGTAGTATGCAGCAGGGCTCGTCGCCCCCCGTGTTTGTCGCAGTTATTTATAGACCACCGGATGCCGTGCTTATTGATTCCGAGCTTGCTGAAGCTCTTAAGCGGCATTCAGTAGGCTTTGCGCATGGAATAATCATGGGAGATCTGAATGCAAACATCCTAGCAAAGGATCCGGAAACAATATTCTTAAAACAACTAGCATGTGAACTCAATTTAAAACTCGTTGAGCATGGCGCGACTTATCATCAGGACAGCGGATCTCACACTTGGATTGACGTAATCTTTGTCGACGATGATGACGTAGTACTTGACTCGAATAATATGGCGGCTACTTTTCGTAACAATCACAACATAATTGATGTTGTTATTGACTTGCCAGTTCCTCAGAGGCACACCCTAGGGAAGTTTACATATCGTAATTTCAAGGCCATACGACAAGAAGAACTTCTGTCTCACTTAAATGAATGCGATTAGTCACCGTTTCACTGCACAGACGCAGAAATTGATTCCCACTTACAACATCTAAACAAGAATATCATAAAGGCTTTAGATTAAGTAGCCCCAGTCAAAGAATTCCGGCCCCCAAAAAAAAATCAACCACCGTGGGTTGACGCGGAACTTAAAGAGTTGTACGATAAACGCGATGCTTCACGTCGGAGATATCTTAGAACTCGTAATCACGAACACCGGAAAGAATGCCAATCGCTTGCGCTTTTAGCCGAACAACGCTCGAAAGAAGCGCATGACACATTTATGCAAAATAAAATATTCGAGGCCCTTGGCAGCGGGAAAGATATCTGGAATGAATTAAGAAGTTTAGGTCTTCTACCGTAAAGTCGGGTTCGCGAAGAATTCCACGGGTTTTCCCCAGAAGAATTAAACTCACATTTTGCACGTATCTCGGTCTCGGCTAAAAAATGCGAAGAGGATTTAAATGAAATTATAACGTCAGCTACTGATGAAGGCCTTACTTTCAGTAAAATTACTTTTCCGGACGTGGTCTTAGCTGTTGCACATTTCTCCTCGCAGGCGAAGGGTGAGGACAGGATACCGCAAAATGATATAGCTCAAACTCTTCCAGTCATCGGCCAACATCTGGTGAACATTTTCAATGCTTCTCTTTCAAAGGGAATTTTCCCCGAGTCGTGGAAAAAAGCTCATCTGGTGCCTTTAAAAAAGACGGCCATTCCTGCTGCTGTGTCAGATTTTCGTCCCATCGCCCTTTTGAGCTTTCTTTCTAAAGTACTCGAAAAGATTGTGCACAAACAAATATCAGCTTTCCTACCGTCAAACAAGAATCTAGATCCACTTCAATCTGGTTTCCGACCGCGGCATAGTACAGAAACAGCTCTATTAAAATTAACCGAAGACATACGATCTGGCATAGATAGCCAAAAGCGGATGCTTATTACTACATCCTTCTATTGTTCCATTTCAGTAAATCATTTGATACTATATCGCCATCAAAATTATTGCAAACACTGATCAGGATAGGATCCACAGTATTCTCCAAGGGAGTAATACTGTTGGTAAAGTCGTATATTACAGGTCGTAATCAAAAAGTCGTTACGAAATTAAATGGTGATTCAGGTTGGCTCGCAACCAATCTTGTCGTACCACAGGGTTGAGTCCTAGGGCCTCTTCTGTTCAGTCTGTATATTAATGATATACAAAATATTCTTGGAGTTTATACACAGGCAACCAGAGATAGTCTGTGTGAGAGGTTGGAGAGCTTGTCGACTGTGGCTAGCGCAGTGTCGGGGTGGGCCGATGATTGCACCCTCAGTCTCAATGTCAAAAAAACAAAGGCTATTATTTTTGGCTCTGATTATAACATCAACGTACTGCAGAGTATGCATCTGCCCGGAATTAAGATTCAGAACGGCGTTTTCATCCCTTTTGACGACACTGTAACAAACGCGTATCTCACTCGGTTATTTCAGAAATGTCAGGATAGAACCTCAAGCAGAACGGACTGTAGGGAGCTAGCAATTCCACCATCGCGTACTGACACAGGGCTAAAATCATTGCGGTCACAAGGTGCGCGTCTTTGCAACTCGATCCCGTGAAATAGTAGGTGTCTTCCATTGGTAAGCAGCTTCAAAGTAGCGATCAAGAAGCATTTACTGCAGAGGTCATGCGACGTCAATTGTATTTCTAATACCGCTGATAGGCGTAGAATATGACGTTACTGCTGTTTGATAGAGCAGTATAAGCTTATTTCCTAGAAAATATCACTTGACGAGTAATAAGAGCTTTGAAATTGTAAATAGAAATTCGACTACTGTGCAATCGAACATAACAATTAGACCTAAAGAGATTAATATTGTGACTCGGCAGATGCCATGACTTTGTAATGATTGCACTGCGATAAATCAAAATTGTTATGTTGCAAATAATCATTGAATACTATATCATCCTGGGGCGGTTTTTCTGGTAGGATTTATCCCATGTGGTTTGCCTATTGGATTTTGCCACCTCACAGGCACACGCATGGGCGAATGCGGGATGATAGCGTGTAAAAATGTACCTTTTTTCTAATGAAAAATAAATACATACATACATACATACATAGCTGACTTAGTATATTTCCGTGCGGGCGCACCGATTTAGATAGACTTTTCGCGATCGAACTTCAGTTTAATTTTGTAACCTTCACTTTTACTTAATCATAATAAAACCTAACCTACTTGTTTTTATATTTTATCTGACATCTTATCATTTCGCACCACTAACATTCTCCGTTCCTCGCCGCCTCCGCGGTCGTTGCACATAAGAAGAGTGCATTGTAGTGAACTGAGCAGCCAGCACACGAAATCAGTGAACAAAGGAGAGTTTGAGTCACTGGTAAGAAATAAAAGCGCGGGATACCTTTCTCGCGTGTTACACGGTAAGTCACCAGATTAAGTTAGTAATTACACGACGTTGTAGCGTCCGCGTTGAAGCTGCTTAATCTGGCCTCAGGGTCAAAGAACGGTGAATAGAAAGGCCCGGGTTTGAATCACCTAATTACATGGATGAAAGCATTTGGTGACTAAAAACCACCCCGTGACATCTTTAAATGAAACATTAAAATTTAGAAAGAAAAAATCGATTCGAGGTATCTTTACCGAAAAATTCATGGAGATACGTTTTTATTGTACTAAATATCTGTATAAATCCCAGAATGGGCCGCGATCATTTTATAACCTACAAAAATTCATTTAGTATTTATTTAAAAAAAATATCTTACACTGGTCTGAAAAATATAATTAAATTCTATGACTACTTACGAGAAAAAAAGTTTATGTAAGATATTTCGAAATTTTGCTTCCTTTTTGAACTAAAAAATTCATTAATACTGATAAAATTTGAGAAGACTTTCATCTTTAAATTCGGAATTTTGATGAATTTTTAGCTCAAAAACAAAGCAAAATTTTGAAATATCTTGCATAGACATTTGGTCTTGTAATTCTTCGTAAAATTCAACTATATTTTTTCAGACCGATGTACGACTTTTTAAAAAATATGATGACACGAATGAATTTATTAGATCCAAAAACGATCCCAACCTATTTCGGGATTCATACTAGCACTTTTGGACAATAAAAAAGTATCTCCATAAACTTTTTGGTAGAGAAAGTCCGGATTAAACTTTTAATTTTTTTAATCTATATACTTCATTTGCATATATGTAAATGAAAGCATATACATACGTCGTTAAAAATATTTTTATTGAAAAGCTGAGAAAATTCTACAAAAAAAAACTATTCTTGTGCCTACCACAAAAATGCTTCCGTGGGGTGTCATAAAATAAGGAAAATTGGTGAAAAATGCAAAAAATCATCAAAATTCAGTTTTTGACCTCTTACATCTCCAAAACTATGGGTCACAAAAAACTAAAAAATTCAGGGATCTCAAGAACAAGTAGCAGAATATTTCCTGAGAGTTTCAGGAAAATCTATATTTTGACCTCTCGATTTAACAGAGACTTGGCCATATACACATTATCCAACAGCGCTACCCTAACCAAAAAGGGGAAGCAGAACCTATATACTACCACATATCAAGGAGCGCGAGAGCGCTCCCAAAGCAAGTTATTGACGAACTTGAAGGAGCGACCCGTGCTATATTATACATTGAAATAGGCGTGCAAGATTTTGATCTCCTTATTTTACATTTTATTGTAGGTTTAAACTTATTCATATTTAGGCTTAATCGAAAGCTATTTAGATACTCTACACAAATCAGAAAATTTCATGTAAAATATTTATTTCATTTAGAAGATATAAAGAACTGAATTATTTTA
>JAWWEQ010050043.1:0-12318 GCA_035583055.1 Torymus tubicola
ATTGGGACATATATGAAATTTTTTGTACAACATAATGTACATGAATAAAAAACTATCTATCTATGTATCTATCTCAACTGAGTTTGCTTGCGGATGGCAAGGCGGAGTTGTCGTGTGATGCACGCCGAGCTCGCCGAGGTATTCAACAATGGCTTTATTCTTGAACTCCGTGCCAAATCGCAAGATTACTCGCTCTCGTAACTCTTTCAAGATCGTCTTCGCGTTGGCTTGGCGGATGGGTATGCACTCTACCCAGCGCATGAACAGATCTTTGAAGACGAGGATATACTCATGCCCTCGCTTACTTTTCACGAACGACCCTGTAATATCAGCCGTGACCACTTGCCATGGACGGACGATCACGCGCTGACCCAACCCATCAATCTCGCAGGCGGTCGCTGCTCGGCCTTCGTCTGTTCGCATATCTGGCAGCGCCTGATGAACTTCCGCACGGCTTGATACATTTTCGTCCAGTAATATGACCCTGGTGTCCGGCAGTCGGATTCTCATGGGATTCGCGAAGCACCTCTTGCCTGTGTTCGCGGCACGACGAGTTTTAATGCCTCGTCGTCAGCGACCGCCGCTTCTGCCGCTTCAGCGAGGTAATAGAATTAGCGCCCTCCGATCACCTTCCAACGCGGGTGAGTCGTTGGATCAGCCCAGGTGCTGGCGCTCACCTCAAGGTCGTCATCCTCGTACATGCGGGACAGAGCATCGGGCATGTCATTCAATGCTCCCTTTCGGAGCTCCACCTCGAAGGAGTGACCTTGCAGCTCGAGTATCCATCTCGCTAGTCTCCCGGTGGGGCTGTGCAAGCTGTACAGCCACCGGAGATCGATCAAACTCCGGTGTCGCTGGCGTCCATCTGCACGACGAATTGGGACCGATGCGATTAGGACTTTGATTTTCTCAAATGCCTTTTGCTGCGCGTCGCCCCATTCATATCGCCAGTCTTTCTTCGTCAATGCCTTTAACGTACTCATGAAGTGCCTGAGCTGCTTAAGGTTTTTTGGTACCGGAAAGTTAATGACGGACTCGATCTTTTCCGGATTCGGGCGAAACCCGTTACGGTTGACGAGCACGCCGAGGTATTTGACTTCTGTCTTGCCAAACACATTCTTCTCGAGGTTGATCGTCAACCCGGCCTTCTTGATTCGCTGGAGGACTAACTCGAGCCACTTCACGTGCTCTTTATATGTCTCGGTGGCGATAATAATATCATGAAGGTATGAAAAAGCATATGGTTCTAGCTCCGGCCCGATAACTTTATCTACGAGCCGCTGGAACGTTGCTCCGGCCTGTTCCCAAAGCAGGCATTGTGAATGCGGTCAGCTCGCGTGACTCCGGTGTCAGCGGAATCTGATGATACGCCGAACTGAGATCGCGAGTCGATATATAGTGCTCACTTTTCAACTTGCGCAATATTGCGTCCATATACGGCAATGGATACGCATCGGCTTTCGAGATCGCATTCAACTTGCGAAAATCAATGCAAAACCGGACTGGACCATGCACTCGTGGAGGGCTCGATCACGCCAGACTCTAGCATCTCCATCACCTGGCGGTGCATGTCCTCTTCGAGCTTCTTCGATACTGGATTGTACCTCTGTTAAATGGGACGTGCACTCCCCACATCGATATGATGCTTCATCCACGAGGTACATCCGAAAGCTTCATCGCTGCCGCCCAGTATCTTCTCCACGAGCTAGATCATCTCTCGCCATTGTGCGTCTGTCATGTCTTCCAATCCAATGGAAGAGATCGCCAGGGGCCCTGTCAGAACAACTACGGCGACTTCCAGATCGACTCGCTTTCCGGATGCGGTGACAACTAGCTGGTTGTTCACCGGATCGTGCATCGTACCAAATACCCTCGCAAAGTTCGCCCCTAGGTAGCAATCTACTGCGTCGTTAGATAGAACTGCTACACGGAGCTCACGTTTCACTCCCGCTACCTCAAACGGGAGCTCTACGTAGCCAGCGATCGTGGCGGTGAGGCCACCGACTACCTTAGCGCGTCAACGGCCGTCCGAGCGCGTAGCTAACTACAGGCCTACTGTTCCCATCACGGTGCGCGACGCTCTTGTGTCGTAGAGAGCGCGCAGCCGATAGTTTCCTACAGAGACTTGGAGCCACCATCTCTCCTCGCGGTCTATCTCACCTTCCTCTCTGACCGCTGCTGGCTCACTTGGCTGGGCCAGTTGGGGTGCGGTGACATCGACAGGCGGGTCGCTCTTCGCTTTCACTTCGCCTGCCGCCAGATTCCCGTGCATTTGGGACAGTTGCGGCGAATCACGTTGGGCGCGCCGCTGCCGTAACAGCTAAAAGAACTTCCCTCGGATGAGTCAGCTTTGGCGGGCTTCTTACCTCACTCCTAGGTTTGTCCTCCTCGCTCGAGCTCTCTCTTCGACACCTTTTTGTCGGAGCGTTTCGACGAGCTTTTCTTTCGCGAAGACGATTTTCTTTTCGACTCGCGAAGCTGCGATTGTGGATTCGGCGGCGGATTCACCGACCATATATACACATATATATCTTATAACCACATATAGTTATATACAAGGTATAGTTGTAGGTGGTTTGTAGGTATAGTTGTAAGTGGTTTTTTTAATGGAAACCGCTATTTTTGACCCCAGAAATGGAAAGAGCAGAAAATTTGCTAGAGTACATATCTGAACGTAAAATTCTCTGCTCTTTCCATTTCTGGGGTAAAAAATAGCGGTTTCCATTAAAAAAAACACTTTGACCTTGAAATAACCTTGAAAGTCGCGTTCAAGATCAAAATAGTTGGTGCCATTAGGTGGCCCCCTTTGAAGCCTAAAACTTTTGTATTTATTATTTTTTGCTCCGAGTACATCTTCTGCCAATTTCTCGGGGTGGGCGATTAAAATGGGACACCTTTTATATGTAATTATGATAATACACGCTGCTGTCAGGTCAATGTAACACGGGTATATTGAATTTGACCTTTTATAAGTATGTATCATCATATATAGCAGTATATGGTTATATATTAATATTTACATAACAGTATATGTAAATTTTTGAGTTGACAGTAGCGCAATTATGTATGATAATATGTCCTCATATATATGGCCGGTTCTCTGTAATGTCGCAGATGAAAAATTTTGTTTTCACTAAAAATTTTTTTATATTTTCTACTACATATTTTGAACTGCTATGAATTTTTTCAGATTTTTTTAACCTATAGCTTTGGAGATATAAGAGGTCAAAAACTGAATTTGGATCATTTTTGTCATGTCTGTTCGATTTTCATTAATTTATATCTCCTCAAGGAAGCAGTTTTCGCGATAGACACAAGAATAGTTTTTTTGTAAAATTTTCTCAGCTTTTCAATAAAAATATTTTCAAAGCTGTATGTGTACACTGTCTCTCACATACCTCCAAATAAAACATTAAAATTCAGAAAGAAAAAAACCGGTCCAATGTATCTCCACTGAAAAATGGTATTCGATCTTTTTATACCCTAAAAAAATTAATTTAGGTTATGATTTTAAAAAAAATGTTTTATAGAGGTCTGAAAAAATATAGTTAAATTCCACGCAAAATTGCAAGAAAAAAGTCTATGTAAGATATTTCGAAATTTTGCGTTTTTGAGCAAAAAAATAATCAAAATTCTGAATTTAATGATGAAATTTGATCAATATTAAAGGATATTTTGCTCAAAAATGAAGCAACATTTCGAAATATCGTACATAGGCTTTTTTCTTTCAATTTTGCGTAGAATTTAATTATATGTTTTTTAGACATGTATAAGACATTTTTTTTTAATCGTAACCTAAATGAATTTTTTTAGGTTATAAAATGATCGAATACCATTCTGGGATTTATACAGATACTTCGTACAACAAAAAGGTATCTCCATGAATTTTTTAGCGGAGATACCTTGGACTGGTTTTTTTCTTTCTGACTTTTAATTTTTCTTTTGGAGGTATGTGAGTGATAGTGTACACATACAGCTTTGAAAATATTTTTATTTAAGAGCCGAGAAAATTTTACAAAAAAAAAACTCTTTGTGTATATCGCGAAAACTGCTTCCCTGAGGAGTTCCGGAATAAGTTGCTGCAGTCTCGGCTTCATATTTCGATGAAGCATTCCGAGTTGAAAGTCCATCGTCGGCGGCGGTTTGATTTTTCACATGAGTTCATTAGTCTAAAAAAAAGAGTCCCGGTCTCAGCGTCTGTGAAATGGGCTTTTAATTGGAACTTAAGCGGTGTGATATTTAATATCTTGAAAAATCAAATCCTTTCTCCAACCAAAATAAATTTCAAAATACTATCAGAAATAAAAAATCAGATGAGAAAGTTTTAGCTTCTTAATCGCATATTAATATATTTATAAACTGTTCATTGATTATAAAATATGTATATTTTATGTAAATTTTTTTTTTGTACCATAGCTTATAAAAAAACGTTTGAGCTTTTACCTATAAAAATATATTACCGATTTGCTAAGAAAAATTATTTAAAAGTTTGAAAATAATTAGCTTTGTGATAAATAGATGTATACAAAAATGACTAAAAGTAAAACCATAATGGTATAGAAACTGGCTAATTTTTTCTCGTCACTTAAATACAAAATAAGTTTTGTAATTTTTTGCTGAATATATTTATGTTAAAATATACATGAGCAGATCCATTACTTTTCGGCCAAACTTTGCGCAGTCAACTCTTCAATTTCCTGGAAAATTTTTTATATGAAAGTACGCATTAAAATACTATATTTTGGAAAGTTTTAGCCCGATATTTTAATACTGGTCATCTATAAAAGTTGATTTTTAAGCGGTTTTTTTAGCTTTTTTCTAAAAATCATAAGGCTTGCAGATCTTGACCGATTTTAGTCATCAAGATCGTATTTTAATCATGTTTTGTCAAGCTTTGCAAAAAAAATTTGTTCTGTAGGTTTTACGGTTATATAATTTTCAGGTTAGCCAATATGTGTACGTTATTTCTTGAGAAAAACAGGGCATCTTTAAACCATTACTGTGTCGTTGTTTTATGATAGATCGGAACGAGACACATCGCATTTTTTTGTCTTTCAGAGAGCTTTAATTTTCTTTTTTGAACTTAAAAATTGGTCGATTTCAGCCAGAGATATGGACGATTAAATTTCACTTATTTTCCAAATTCACTAAACTTCGATTAGCTATAACTTTTTTGTCGGAACTTTAAATTGCACGCAATTTGGAAGATAGTTCTTTTTATGCTGAAACTGCCCTAAAAATTTCAAACTTGGGAATAATTTCCAAAATTTTTGCTACGACGTATGCAGTATACTAAAAAATCAATAAGTATGCATATAAAGGAGACTCTTGGCACCTACCCTCATAACTGTTTTGGTCATATCTTTCAATATTATGAAGAAAAGTTAATTATTGAGAAATAAAAATTATATTATTTTAACGCATCCCATCGTAAAGTGCGTACTTTATCCCCTCGAGGCGATCAAAAAGTGCTAAGTTCATTCTCTACCCCCACTCTAGTTCGCAGCGCCACGCACATGTCGTTGGCTGAGAGAAAGAAGACGCTAACTCGGGCGGGCGCGTAACAAGGGGCTAACTCGAGCGAGCGCGTAAAAAGGTGCCAACTCGGACGAGCGTGTAAGAACGGGCTAACTCGGGTGCTCTGTACTAATATTATTTCGCAGACAAATTTCGTACAAATCAACTTCTAGTGAAAATCAGAGGGTAGCTAGCGGATGTTTTGATCCGCTGAGCTTAATTTTGGAGTCTACTCTTCTTTACAACAATACGCTCATGAGCGGGAGACATTTTTCATGTAAATAATTTGCTAAATCTGAGGATTTCTGGGGAGTACGCTTTCGATTATAAAAAGAGACTTAGGATATTAATATAATCAACAAATATAAACATTTGGTTTTTTATTAAAACATCTTATTAGGGTTAATTTTCATGCAAACTGTTTAAAGGTTATTATTTACTTATCAATTTTATTGAAAGTGAAAAGCTCACTATGTCGTAAATCCGTCTTAAAAAAAGTATATTGGTATATATAGTTATTTAAGAACTATTATATATTAATATTATAAATGATATAACAGGAGCAATTTATAGATTAAAAAGCTACAGCTTCCTCTGTATCATTCTCATGTTCATACAATAAATTACGACAATCCAAGCAAATTAAAATAAATATACGAAATTTTCTAATAAATATTCTGAGCCATGTAGTTATAAAATCAAAATTAAATTTATTATGAAATGGCCACACTGCTATTTTTAGAATTCAGAAAAAAGAATCCAAGTACACCCATTTTCTTTTATTGATGTTCTTCTCTAATAAAATAAAAGCTTTAAAGAATCAATTATTTCATAAATTTACATAAAGAAAGTAAAATATAATACTTATCTAACTGTTTTTGTTAAGAATTTCATTTCGTATATTGTTGTGAAAAAATCTTTAGATTTTTTGATCATAAAAATCTCAATAGGAAAAATTCAACAGGTGATGTGTTCTTAAGGATTTGAAGGTTACGTCGGTGTATGCAGTATTAGTTGTACAACTGATTCAGAAAAATATTGAAATTACTGACAGATATTATCTGTTTAAATTAATGTACTATATTTTGACCGAAATGACCATTTATTGTCATAAATACGATCTTATTACTTTTTTCTGTGGAATACATGATTATATATCTCTCCATGAGCAAGATTTTTACTTTACGCCCGATTTTGTATGGGCCGAGGGTGTCTTGGATTTTCACTAAATTTTAGTACATTATTGTACTACCAAAAATAAGACTTTTGTTCATTATCAGACCCATATAGGCGATAAACCCCCGCGATAGCCCCTATAAAAAAGCAAAAATGGGCCTATTTAGCCTTATCATAAAAATTTTTTTATTCGGATCTCTGTGAACCAGTTTTAACTTCCGCGTCTGATTTTTTTTAATTTTCGTATCAACTATATGAAAAAATTTATTCAAACTGCTGCCACGAAAATCTGTCATCTTAAAATTGGCTCAAAAATTAGCTGAAGGTAGTTCTATGTATGTACAATAACCTACATATAAAAGTGGTTTGCTTTTGAGCCTTTAAATAACCTTTCGAAGCTCTTAAAAATCAGCCAGTTTCGCTACTTTCGCTTCTCCGTAAGCTAACGTACGTTACTATTCTGTCTTGTACCAGCCAACTCAGGGTTTAAACACAGTCTCATTTTTAGAAAGGATTGAAAGTAGATATCAAAACCTTTATAATGAGCCATTATCAAAGTCTCTAGGTACTCTGGAACCGGAATTCTAATTTTTTAAAGATTTTTTTTTAATTTCTTTGTATCAAATCCTGGTGCAAGGTCCTGGTGCACCTAGGAACCTGTTTTAAAAACCAAAATGAAGGTCTTGGTTTTTACTTTAATGATTAATTATGATTTTTGTTCTTGGTTCCGTTTATTTCGTTATGGGATCTATTGCACAATAAGTAAAAAAAATTGTAATTACATGATTTTTCACATTTTCCATAACTTGCTATTATCGATCGCTATTATCTTGCTGTTATCGATCGCTATCATCTTGCTATTATCGAGCGCTAATAGATTAACTGACATTCAACAGCTTTTTCTTTTTTTTTTGTGTTTTTAAATAGTGAAAGTAGAGGTCAATACCTTTAATTTATTTTTTAAGAAAAGTTTTTTTCGACGATTTAGAGCTGAGATTATTGGATTTCAAGGTCAGCATCATAACCAAAAAATAACCAAAAGTATGGGTCTAAAAATGTTTTACTCTAAAATTTACTATAGATTTTGATGTATATTACATGTTGTAATAACACAATTTAGTGGTATACAATAAAGTAATTAGAAGTGTTTCAATATTCAATGAAGTTATACATATTTTTGGTTGGTTGGTTTGTCATTAGTGGCGCCAAATGAGCTGTAACTTTTTTGTCGGAACTCCAACTTGCACGAAATTTGGAAGAAAGTTGTCTCTTTTTGTGCTGAAACTACCCTAGAAATTTCAATCTTAAAAATCAATAAGTATCTATATAAAGGAGACTCTGGGCACTTACTTCCATAATTGTTTTGATCATACCATTTAATATTATGAAGAAAAGTTAATTTTTGAAAAAAAGAATGATATTATTTTAACACACGGCGGGCAAAAAGTGTTAAGTTCGTTCCCTACCCCCACTCAAGATCGCAGCACCACGCGCATGTGATCTCCCCTTCAATTCAGATACAAACAGCTCGTTGCGCTGGCAACGAGAGTGAAGTTAGGGAATAAATATACAGCACTTTTTCCCTTGTCAAATACGAATTTTGCGATAGTTGTATTAAAAAATCATATATTGCACTTTTGAATACAGTGGTGTGTGCGAACCTGCACGTTTCACCGGCCGTCAAATTTTCCCTCTTACAATTAGTACTTATGCGTCGATTGGCCGTCTTTATTCACTTTCTGTAGTTGATACGCGTCCCCACTTCACCTGCCGTGCTTGAAACTTTAAAAATTCTCGGATACCTCATGCGGTAAGATACAGGTGTCCTACCTGCCGTAAACTATGTAAGATACCTTGGGCTAATTTACGTACCCACCACTAACGTGGTCGTCCTTACTCGCCTGCTTCTAGAGCTGATAGGTGGATGCCCTTGAAGTAATTGTTTTATTAACACGGCTGGACGGCAACCTTATTGTGCAATCACCGTTATAGAAAACTATTCGCACTCCTATTTTTTATATAAATAAAAAAGAGACGGAATTGAGATTGTCACCTATAATGACTGTTATTGGTCATTTGAAATGGACATGTAAAATTTGATTGGTCCCCGACACGGCGTGCGCAGTGTGTGTAAATATCATAGTATATAATTGAAAAATTGTGATATAATGTATTATTTTTACTAAAAATGTATCTACGAGGACAATATCCATATAAAGGTAACTCTTGACACCTATCCCCATAACTGTGTTGGACATATCTTTTAATTTTATGGAGAAAAGTTAATTCAAAATAAAAATCATATCATTCTAACATACCCCATCTTAAAATGCGTACTTCATCCCTTCGAGGTGGGAAACAAATACAAATTCCACGATAATTGTGTTAAAAATAATCCTGCGAGTTTCATACCCTCGCTTCATTCAGGTGAAAACTCGCGCGCAGTAAGCACACAGCTCACTTCATTCCCTTGGTGTATAATATACTATTATATAGAGTTGTATCTTCATATAATACACTATTATATAGAGTTGTATCTACATATAATAGAGATACGCTTTTTAAGAATTGCGAAAAAATACATTGTTATTAAATAATTTAGTTAACAAAATAGGCAATGTATTTTTTTCGCAATTCTTAAAAAGCGTATCTCTATTCCGACCACTTTTAGTTTATAGGCAATTTTTTTTATAACTTTTGAATTGAAGCCACTAGGTATACAATTTACCTAAAATTCAATGAATATCCATATAAAGAAGAGTCGCTTGGCCTATCTGCTATTAATAAAGCAGCTGTTTTTAAACAATATCCATTTATGTTACTATTAATTACATATTTATTGTTTTCATAAATACATTTTTCGAACAAAATTATATTATATCACAATTTTTAATTATACTGTATGATAATTAGACTATTAAAAAATTCAATACGCGCTTCGCGCGCCGTATCGTGGATCAATCAAATTTTACATCTCCATTTCAAATGACCAACCACAATCATTACGGGTGACAATCTCAATTCCATTTCTATATTATTTATATGAGTAATTCTTGCCTACATTTAACTTTTATGAAAGTGGGTTACATTTTACAAATGAAGGGCCCAATGAGCTTCTTGCAAGAGCCTAGGTTTGAGTTGAGTCTTCAATACCCCCCCCCCCCCTCTTTTTTGTGTTTACATTACAACCGCTCTCATCGAAAAATATTTAACTGCAATTGAAATAAACAGAAAAACTCATTTATTGATGATAATAATATCATTATTAAAATTGTAAGCGAAATAATTACGACGTGGATACGTGAAACAGAAAAGAATCTTGTAATTAAAACAGCATAAACTAAAAAAATGTGACTATTGCCTTAACATCAAATCTCTTAGTATAAGAAATGTGCATTTTGAGAAAAGCTTAAGCAAAATTACAAAAAAGCGAAACATGGTAAAGAAAAATATAAACCTATTGAAACAGTATTTGGTAAGATTGAACAAAAAATTTGACAAGTGTAACAGAAAATAAGGCCAAGACGGCTAGAAGAAGATACTAATAAGGGCACCAAGTAACAAGATGCTTTCTGTCCTAGTGAGATATTAGGAAAGAAGATGCAATAGTATATGCAATTGGAACTGTTTTACTTGACCTAGTGTGCCCTTTTAAAAAGTTTTATTTTTTAGTCCTGCTGCTGGGAAAGATCAAAGTTTATTGGAGCTGTGAGACTCTCTGTTCGGAGATCGATGGAAAAGGGTTCGATGAAGCGGCAGCACTATCTTCCGAAATAGAAGTCCCATATCTCCAACATCGAGTTGCCGTATATCTGAGAAATTCCGAAGTTCTGCATGTCCAAGGAAGGCTTAAGTCGTGCTAAGCGCATAACAGTACTACCGCACAATTTAATTTAGTTTTAAGTGCACGAAACCAGCGCTCAAGAAATATTTTCCTCTGCTGGGTTACTCATGTAGTATACTTTGTTTTAATTATGATATAAATAAATAAGGCACTTTTTATGACCAATAATGAGTTCCTAGATCTAAGCTATTTAATATCCAAAATAATCTATTTACACACTAGCCATAAATTTACACCGTACGAAATAGTTTTTGCTTCTCCTACTAGAATTCCATCTAGCGAACCTGTTAAGAAATCAGAATTATTGCCTACATATAATGGGTATATAGAAAAGTTAATAAAAAACATGAGAGAGATTGCTGAAATAGCAAGAGAAAATTTAATAACTTCAAAGCAAAAATCTAAAATTTATTACGATAGATTCACAAATCCAATACAGTTTGATAATGGCGATAAAGTATGGTTAATTAAAGAACCAAAGCCGGGTAAACTTGAAAAAGACCATTATCAAGGCCCTTTCGATATATTAAAAGTAAATGAAAATAATAATGTCACAATTAATTATAAAGGAAAAGCAAAATAAATCTTGTGAAATAATAAAAATAATAACATAAATTTCTGTTGTAGGAAATGACGGAGTTACTAAAAATCTTTATAATATATAATTTATTACAACCAAATCAAGCAATAATTGGATTTGATTGCGGTTCTACTGATCCCACAGTAACAACATACTCCCTCGTAGACAACGGAGACTGCAACTTTCACGAGGAAGACTTAACAATAACAAATACGACCATACAACTACTACAATTAGTAGAATTGAAAACAAACCGTGTAATACAATGCAAAATAGAAATAAGACGAACAATATATCACTGCGGAATGTTCAGTCACTTAGGTCCGGTAGAGAACGGTCTACAGGAATATTTATACGAAATTAGCGCCGAACAATGTAAATTTCTTCACAATACGGGAATATTTAAGACAACCTTTACACAATAGAAAATATTACAATAAATGAAACGAAAACAGTAGGAATAGACCTCACAGGAAAAATCGAAGGGAAATCTTGTTCAGGAAGTACCTACGCGGATGATTACGGAAGTTGGGATAATATTCTTGGTCAAGGGCTCATAAAAATTACACTTATGGAAGAATAAGTAAATTTAAATAATAATAAAAAACTACATTTAAATTCAGGAACGACATGCAAATTCTCAGACGAACATTGCATAGACGCTCAAGCCGGTTACACATTTTGGTCGCATTTTCCAAACGAAAATTGTTTTGATAACAAATACGATGTTCTATTTAAGGGCACGGTAACAAAAACATTATCACCAAACCAAGAAGTAATGTATACAATAAATACTTATGATGTATCTTTTTCTTTAAATGCTGTAGAAAATATTAAGTTTTGCGACAGAATCCTATATAAAAAAGAAATGGACTTGAGATTGTCACCTCTAATGATTGCGATTGGTCGATTTAAAATGAACATGTATAATTTGATTGGTCCACGATAGGGCGCGCGCGGTGCGCACTGACACTGCTAGTTATAACAAAAACGGAACATCCTAAATTATTTATTTACGAAAAAACCAATGTAAATGTTCTATTCGATAACGATGCAAGTCATCAGAGAGATTTAATTAATATAGATATTTTTGCGTTTACAAATGCGAAACTTCTACATGTAGTAAAACATTTTCGGACGCAATTTAAAAGCTTATATTTAAATATTTTAACAAAAATATGTGAATTAGAAAGAAAGGAAA
>JAWWEQ010050044.1:0-12314 GCA_035583055.1 Torymus tubicola
GTAAAATTTTCTTAGTTTTTCAATAAAAATATTTTCAAACCTATATGTGTACACTGTCATTCACATAACTCCAAATGTTTACGTCGGAACGTAAACACGCCGGGGACCTTCTCGGAAGGACGGGGAATTGCCGAGACGGTCGCCGCTGTCGAAGATCGGCACTACCGCCTGTGCCCTGGCCTTGGCAAGACCCTCGAGAGAGAGAGGAGTGCGTGAGTCCGTGTGCGAGCTTAGCGAGAGAGAGAGAGAGAATTTCGTGGGTGCCGAGGAAGCGGGGCTACGGGAGTCGCGCGGTTAGGTGTGTGTGCGCGAGACACTCCTTTTCCCGCCGAGCCCCGTTCGATTTCTCTACCACGGTCGACGGTGCCGACGAGCCCACGTGGTGCTTGCGCCGTCGTATTTTTGCGAGCGAGGGCGCACCGTCTCTCGCTGCACAGGAGAGCCGTTCTGTGCAGCACATGTATGTTGTGTCTGGACGCTCAATAAAGGAGCAGAACCTTTAAAGTTCGACGCGCGTAGTTATTTCGCGCGCCCGTCCTCCCTCCCTACTTTTTTTCCGAGGGAATTTGAATGTTTCATTTGGAGTTATGTGAGTGACAGTGTACACATACAGCTTTGAAAATATTTTTACTGAAAAACTAAGAAAATTTTACAAAAAAAAGATCTCTTGTGTTTATCGTGAAAAATGCTTCTCGGATGAGTTACAAATTAATCAAAATTGGTCAAAAATGCAGAAAATGCTAAAATCACCAACTTTTACCATCTGCCACTAAAAAACTAGAAGTGAAAAAAATCTGAAAAAATTCAGGATACCATATGGGGTGGTTACGAAGCGATTTAGGTGATTTTAAAAGAAAAAAAATTTTTGACCTCTCGATTCACCTGAGAACTGTCCATATATATATGTATATAACCACAAATAAATACTAAAAGTGGCGAACTTTACACAAATTAGTAGGAAAAATAGTATACGATACTCGTGCGCTGCGTAGGTGTACCCACACTAGCTATTTTGTGGCTCTCGCTTCGCTCGGGCGACAGACACCGCTCGTGTGGGAATCACCTACTTTGCGCACTCGTATCATAATGTACTATTTTCTACTGTAATTTTATAATATATTGTACCGCGTTATATCTTAAAATGTGTTCGACTCAAAATTTATTTTCAAACCCACCCACAACATGTTATTTATAATTTATATGGTAATTTCTCAAACAAGTATAAATAATTAAAAATCAATAAAATATCAAAAACACATTAAATTAATTTTATGAATCAAACTTCGACTTTATTATTCATTAAATAAAATAATTTAATAGTTTTTATAATATAAAATCATTTGTAGAAATATGTTAGATGCACAGGGTGGGCCAATTTTAATCTATACACCCGAATTGCTCCGTTCCTAAGAGGTAAAACGAAAAAATGGTTCAGATAAAAGTGGTTCATGACAAAGGGGGTCAAATAATGGAGTCCTTGAATTTGATCTTGAAATTCATTTTGAAGGTCATTTGAAGGTCAAAGTTTTTTTTTTTTAATGGGAGCCCCTCTATTTTTGACACCGGTTTCGGAAACAGGGGGGAATTTTACGTCCAAAACGGTATTTCAAAATTTTTTTTATGATCCTAAATTCGAGCATTCAGTGAAAAAAGCACCCTAACAATGAGAGGCAAGGGGACTCACGTTAAACAAGCACCCCAAAGGAAACAGAACTTGCTACGTCCACGTCGTTGTTTCTGGTTAACGCTACAAGTAAGTACAACATTTTCAAAGTCTTTGTCACAATGGGGTTGAATATGGCTCATAAAAGTACATTAACGACAATTATTCTATCAGAAAACGCAATCAAATAGCAATCACAGGATTATTTAACATTTAATCTTGAAATGACCTAAGGGTCATAAAAAAAATTTAGAAATACCGTTTTGGACGTAAAATTTCCCCCTGTTTCCGAAACCGGTGTTAAAAATAGGCGTTTCCATTGAAAAAAACACCCTGGCCTACAATATTCATGAAAAACGAGTTTTTCTAGTATTTAACCTTGAAATGACCTCCTAAGGGTAAAAAAAAATGTTGAAATACCGTTTCCGACGTAAAATTTCCCGCTCTTTTCGAATCCGGTGCTAAAAATAGGGACTCCCATTAAAAAAAAACACTTTGACCTTCAAATGACCTTGAAAATGGATTTCAAGGTCAAATTCCAGATCTCCATTATCTGACCCCCTTTGTCATGAACAACTTTTGTCTGCACCATTTTTTCGTTTCACCTCTTAGGAACGGAGCAATTCGGGTGTATTAAAACGGCCCACCCTGTATGTACTTATGTATAATCGAAGAATAAAAATCTTTTACATACTTAATTCATCCCCAAATCCTGTAAAATCAAATTTTTCTTATATAGTCGAATTCATCTCCAATTAGGTGGCCCCCGCATACCTAAATTAACAATTATTTTCAAATTTTGGTATGTTATTCTACTTAAAAAATGATTTAACACGTATTTTTTCATTTTTGAGTTGTATCAAAACTGTAAACTTGAATGCCGAAAATTTCAAAAAAATTCTTGCTTGTTAATAATTTTTTTTTGTCATTTTTAACTATTAGAATTGCATTAGTTTTTCAAAATGGTTAAATGTATTACGAGTAACTTCACTTAAATTTAGGCCCCCTCTTACGTTCTAAACATTATTCTGAAAAACATTAAAAAATGCTCGATTTATGCGCTTTTCACTGAAAAAGGCAATTTTTAGAAAAACTTTTCTCAAAAACCCATTTGTTTGCTCAATTCTTTTGTGGTAATAGAGAACGCAATGACGTATCTAGACGTATATGTAAGAGTTGGGAGTTTTGTTCTGGAAAGGCAAATGCTGATGCCATAAAATGCAAAATGTTGGTGTTAATCAAACATAATAATTAATATTTACGGGAGTGATATATACTTCCCTATATTATATAGTTGTAAGAAAAGTTCTGCTAATCAGACCCCCCTCGCCTCCCTCATCGCCCCCCCCCCCCCAATGCACCCCTCTCATTGCGCTCCCCTCATAGCCCCTCAGTTTATCGTTAAAATCCACTCATTGCCAATCTAAGATGGACGACACGATGGCCGATCCCAGATGGCTGACCCGAGACGGCCAAAAGGTCCGGAAGGGAGCCCGTAACACCCGCTGTGGAGCACGTTCCAGGAGAGCTGGTGTGCCAGAGTTTTTTCAGTGTATATATACTAGTAGGCTTCGCCCCCCCCTGCTCGCTCTCGATTTTTTAAACAAAAATGTAAAATGAAAATGTTTAAAAAATTTTTTTTTCAAAAAATCACAAGTACCATCTTAAAGTACACATTCAACGAGTATTTTAAAATAAAAAGTCGACCCTCTACGCTTTTTTTGGCCGAATTATGCCATTTTAAAGATATTCCTATGTTTTAGCCAGATACCGCCAACATCAGCATTACCCAAGCCCTGAAAAATTATTAGATTACATTTAACAAATTCGTGCTCCAGGAGCTATCCTAAACCCTCATAAACCAAGAAACCACATTGCTATTCGTTATTTTTTTTTTTAATTAATCCATGAAAAGTGTAGCTTTATTTAAAATTATACCACTTCGTTTTCGTTACATTTAACATTGCACGTCCGCACTTTTGGTAAAATTATCAACCCTACCGACAAATCAATTAAAAAAAAATAAAGTAAAAGTTTAAGGCGGCATACTGGCCAAGAGTTAAGGCGAAAGATCATTCAACATTAATTTTATTATACAGCGTACATAACAATTAAAAATTACAGTAACATATTCTTAATCGAAATGCCTCGGCTTACTGAAATCCAATCTGCTCAAATTGTTGCCCTGCCAGAAGCGGGACTGACAAGGAGAGGCTCAGGGTTTCGGATCACTAATTTTTCCAAAACTTATACAGATTGTAGATATTATTGAATAATAAAACTCTGTCAAGTTTTCGACCCTAACGCATCCATATAAATAAGTTACATGATGTAACAATTTCCAGTCAATATTAGTCAAATTTTCAAATTTTTGGCTTTTATCTTTGATTTTAGATGTTTATTCTAAAAGAAAATTATATTATCTATCACATATTATTAAAATTAATATAAATCATGCAAAATTACAAGGAATCAGTCAAAATAGTGGTTTTAAAGTTATTTTGTTACCTGAATTCATACATTTTTCTGCGTCTTCCACTTATTTTCATGCCTTGTTGGTTTGATGCGAGAATTGATTTTACTTGAATATTTAAACTCTTTAAACCCTCAAAGTTTACCTCCTTATTAATTACATTTAAGAATAAATTGCCTTGTTATTCTCATTAGAAATATAAGTATTAATGAAGGTTTATGTAATGGAACTTGATTAAGAATAGATTTAATTCGATTTCGATAATTTATTGAAATGCATAATTATAACAGGCGATAAAGCCGGAGACATTGCGTTTATAAATAGTATCACATTATATTCATATAATGACTATCACTTTCCTTTTAAAAGAATTTATCTAAGTCTCTAAAACGTGAGACTAGGTTCTCCATTTCTAACAAAAATGTGATATGAAGGTAATGCATTAACAGGGTAGCATAATGCTACCATTATTGGCCAAGCAACTGACACAGTTTGAAGCTTCTTTAAAATAAAATAAGATCTTTTATTTTTTAAAATAAAATACGATTTATTATTTTTTAGAATAAAATACGATTTTTTATTTTATTCTACATATTTGTTTTTAATAAGCTTGGAACTGTGTCAGTTGTTTAGTCGGTAATGATACGGCAATGGTAACCTCTTAAATTATCAAAAAATATTATTAGTTTTAGTTTTATTTTATATGAAAATTGTCAATGTATTTGTATTACATTTTGTAATTTTTTAGTAGATTAATATTATACTTTTTATAACTGCAATTGTAAAAATAAAAATGAATAATATACTTTTCATAAATTCTTATTTGTATTTGAATTTTTTAATTAATTTACTCACCTAGCTCCTTTTATTCTTTCTTTGCATTACGTGTATTTATGAAAAAATTGTTTGAGTAACAGCATGGGTATTCAAATTATAAAGTACACTTATATTCGCTTAAAGATTTAGAGTTATCTGATATTAAGTTACATCGCACCCGTGCTAGAGCCCACTCCACTAGCGACCCATTTAACTTTTACCATTCCAAATCTGCATTAAAAATTCTAACTTACTATCCTCGAACCCCACTTCGTTACCCATTTTTTCTACAGCAATTCATTTTTAATCTTAAATGTATTTATGTTGTACACTTGAATGATGTTTTGATTGTTCATTTATATTTTTCATGATATTATATAATATGTAATTAGTTAAATATAAAATATTATTATATTATAGTCACATTATCCTTCAAGGATGATAAGAAATAAATGGGGCGCGCGAAGCACGCCTAATAATGCCTAGTCAACAAATAAAGTTGTGGCGATTGAAAAGAAAAAAAAATTATCTCGGCTCCTAATGCACTTGGAGACTCCTTCATAGCTTAAAATTTAGAAAGATACCAGTTTTTTAACGAGCCTATGCTCGATTACCTGCGATAAAAATTACAATTTTAAATAATTAAATTTGTAAATCGCTTAGTTATTCATTGCACGTTAAAATAGAGATGTTAAGCTTTTTAAATCACTTTGTGCGTATTCGTAGGTGATCTCACGGCTTGGGAAAAATCACGCAAGTATGAACAAAATCTAATAAATAAATGCAATTATGCAAAAATTATCAAATATTCTTTGTTGAAATTGTGCTTCAAACTTTTTTCTGTTAAATCAATAGTTTTTATCCTACAGTCATGAAAATGATTTCCTGCGCATTCATTTGTTATGTATCCTTCTAACAACCGGCATGACGCCATATGGCGTCATTCCATGATCGGCTCACATATACTATTACTTAAGAAACATTTACATGGAAAATTTTATGACAGTTACAATTTTTTAGTAGGAAAAATTCCGGCTGTTAGAGGTGAAACAATGCTGAGGCGCTCATTTTTTGACTCATTCACCGAGTTATCATACCTGATGAGCCCCCCCCCCCACCATAATCCGTCGGAAAATCTTGGCTTACAATTGAGTTGGAAAAAGAAAACTAATTTGACTGGCTTACAGGGAAATGTCGACAAAACTATCGTCAGACATTGAACTGCTAATAGATTTCCAGGAATACAGCATCTCAATGACACAGTTATCCGTAACATTGAATTGCGTATCCGACAAAGAAAGTTTGTTCGAAAAAGAAGATCGATGACTGAGGAAGATTATGAAAATAATCGTCGATGGATTGCGGCATTAGCTATGGTACACCTCGATCCTCATATCAGTCTACGTGAAATGCAGCATTTGGGAGTGCCAAAATCAGCAGCCAGTAGATATCTGAGAAAATTCAAATATCAACCTTATCACATAATATTGAATCAAGCCTTAGCTGCTGCTGATTAGCAAAAGAGAGTTACGTTTTGCCAATGAACAACCGAGCAAATCAAAAACAATAAAATTTTTTTCAAAAATGTTATGTTTAGTGATGAGGTCACATTTCAAAGTACTGATATTTTGAATCGCCATAATTTTCACTACTGGTCTTCGGTTAATCCTCACTGGATGCGAGAAGTTGATCATCATCATCACTGGAGTATAACAGTCTGGTGTGGATAGTCAACGGATATCTAGTTGGTCCTTATTTTTTCGAAGGCATCGTTGCTGGGCAAGCTTACTTGCACTTAATTAGAAGTGGACTTAATAATGATCTGCCTGATGATGTTGATTTGGACACAAGGATGCCACTGCAACAAGATGGTGCCTCACCTCATAATCATTGTATGAGAGATTATCTCAATCAAAGATTTAACAATCAATGGATAGGAAGAGAGAGTCCCATAGAGTGCCCACCAACGTCACAAGATCTGACATAACCAGATTTTTACTTATGGAGCTTCCTTAAAAATGAAGTATACCGTACACGACCAACTACAAAAGAAGACAATATTCCACGATGTATATTATTAAATACAAGTGTGAACATTCATAAACGAATTGAACTTTACTTACAAGTTAATGGAGCCACTTTTGAACATGTTTCTTAGTCAATAATTTCTAAAAATGTAGTTTTGAATGAAACGGCCGGGTTCGTTAAAAGTAGATGTATTGTCTTAACTGGCTGGACCCTTGCGAGATCTTGCCTTAACCGTGTGACGTACAAATCTTTTATTTTCAATTGCGGAAAAAATTATTAATTACAATGATAACAAAATTTCACATAAAAACTTATATCTATGAAATCGCCGAGTACTTCGAAAATCAAAGCAGCAGGTAGGGAACGCGCGGCCACTACTCTCAAGGATATTTCCAATGATAACAAAATTTCACATAAAAACTTATATCTATGAAATCGCCGAGCACTTCGAAAATCAAAGCAGCAGGTAGGGAACGCGCGGCCACTACTCTCAAGGATATTTCCGTCGTATCAGCATAAGACAAGCAACACCCGGGGACACTTGAGAGCATACATCGGCGACGAATAGGATGAGAACATCCGTTGCCCTAGTCTGCTCATATTTACAAGAATTACGATCCGGCACCCACAATATAGTGATAGCTGGTAAACATACAAAGGTAGCACCGTATTTACGTAGCGTCCGCAGCACAAACACACACATACTTGGAAAATCTAGTTAAACACCAAAATCACCGCCATCATATCTCTTATAAACACAGAGCTCAAGCGACACGGTCAGCGAAACGGAAATGCTACTCTCATATGTAATGTACGCGAAGATCAAGCAGTAGCATAATAAGATACAAGAGAAGCATAGAACATCCGTCTCTAGTCTTAAAATCGCAAACTGCTTGTCACGCGTTTCCTCACCTAATCTATCGACCAAATTAAGTCAAGAGTGAGAGGGAGTTCACCTAAATTTTTCCTTTAAATAGCAAAAACGCATGGCAATCATCGCTCAGATCTGCAGTCTCTGGTGGAGACTGCCGCTCGTCCGTGCCAGGTGCGGTCGCTTGAAAAACGAGGACCGCTATACTCCGCGATAAAGAGTTTATTAGAATTATAGTCGATTGTAACGACGATAATCACGGAACTTATAATAAAAATTAATTAATAAAAGTTAATTTTTAAAAAATACGAAAACATATATTGTACATCCACGGGTTTTTCATCGCCGGAAAGGGCCATCAAAAGTATAAAGTTAGAGATAATTAATAAATATAAGGAAATTGATCATATTGTTTCTTTTCCTTATTTCTACCTTCCTTGGGAAAGGGAAAAGTTCAGCCTACGCTCAGCTCAAGAGCCCTCCGCTCGAAAGATATACAGAGAGAATTCTGACAAATTCAAAGTTAATAGAAACTTTAGTTTTGTAAAGACACATATTATTACACAGATTAAGATATTTACTCGCTTCGCTATTAATAAATTCATAAACACGAGAATATATAAAAATATCTCGATTTCTTATTAAATCACTAATAAACCCACTCAAAAGTATTCACTGTTCGTCACAGAGAATATAAATGGTGTCAGAAGTGAGATTCTATTGCACCTGAAATAAGGAAAAAGAGAAATTCGATTCTTAAAAATATACTTAAAAATATTTACCTCTATAAAGGACAAGTAAATCAATTGTAATGTTGATTACCCTTGTACAAAAAAGAATCTTTTAAAAGCATTTAATGCAAAGAAATTTTATATAAAGTATTGAGTGAATTCTTTGTATCACACAATGAAAAATTTATTTATCAAAATAATACAAAAATCAGAACACGTTTCTATAATTAAAGTATTAAGAAAAATCATCAAAATTCAACATAATGGCAGAGGAAATTGCAAACCTTACGAGGCATCAGCAAATTGAAGATGCGAACCTCGCTTCAATGAAAGAGACCATAGCTCTTCAACAAGGACTTCAAAATATAGAAAACTACGATGGCAAAAATATGCCACTAAAGAAATTCATTCTAGATGTAGAAAAAGGTTCAGCATTGGTACCATCAGACTTACATCAAGCTTTCTATAAATGTGTAGTTTCCAAGTTAAGGGATACCGCACGTGACGCGGTAGTAGGAAAAATTATCGAAAGCGTCGAAAACCTCAGAGATACACTAAAACAGTATTTTTCACCAAAGAAAACATATTCCGCATATTGCTCTGACCTGTATCATTGTAAAATGAGAAAGGGAGAAACAGTGTTGGAATTTACAAGAATAAAAAAAATTATGAATGAAGCCACTGCAGCTCTGAAAGAAAAAACACTGAGGAACTGACATATGCAGTTACTATTGGCCAGCCTGCAAATCTCGACGAAGCAATGAATATAGCATAAAGAATTGGACATGTAATGAAACAAAATTGTGACGCACGTGCTCATATCCATGTGGTTAATAACGCAAGCACAGCAGACTCTAACGAACTATCAACGTCGCAAGTTGCAGCTTTTACACAAGCTAAGGAAGTTCCAAAAATTTGGGAACGATCCAAGGAGGACAAAAAGAAACTATCAACTCCACAGAAGGAAACTAAAGAAAGATATGGGAAGTAATAGAACTAATAATTTCAAAAAGCAATTTCGACCAGGAAATTATCAGTTTTTCCCGACACAAATGTCCATGGGTATACCCTGGATGGGCCAATACCCATTCCAACCACCTCAAATATGGCCTATGAATTATAATGCATTTTCGGATTTTAACACTTACACGCAGAATCATTTAAACTCTTAAAGCGCTCAACGTACGGACGCATGGGTGAGCGAAAACACTCAACAGGAGCGTCCAGCACAAATAAGGCTTTTGTCGGCAGAGCAACTATTAAACAACGATGGAGAGGAAAACCTGCAGTCATCCAACTCAGAGCCCTACAATTAAAGGAGCCAACAAACTTTCTAATAGACACAGGGGCAGAAGTGTCCTTATTGCAACTTTCAGCTCTGAAACCTAAAACATTAGTTAACATATATAACGCTATAAAATTAACAGGAATCACGAATAACGAAATAACAACTAAAGGAACAGTTACCATAGATGTAAAGGAAAAACCTGTAGTATTTCACGTAATATCTGAAGAACTACCATTACCGGTGAAAGGAATTTCGGGATTCGAATTTTTGCAACAAGAAGCAGCAGAAATCAATCAATCAATATCAAGTGATTCTACTAAACCAATTTATTTTCAACATATAAATGAAGAAGAGATTTCGAATCCAACCTTAGGATTTGTATAAAAACGAGGAACATTTGCAATACATTGATTGCCTGCAAGACAGAAAACGCCAATAACTATTCAAACAGATCCAACAGATTCAAAGGAAGGATATTTACCTCGTATACCTGCTGTAGAAGGAATATATCTCGGAGAAGCTGTGGTAAAAATTCAGAAAAATACACGTAAAATTTTTGCTATAAATACTCTGGAGCGGGACATATAAATAGATATTCCAACGCAAGAAGTGCAACCCTTTGAAACATTACACGAATCAGACGATTGTTTTGAAGATTACGAGGCTTAGAAATGTTAAGTGTTTGAGTATGTCAATATTAATTATGAGTAACATACAGTGGATGGGTTTTCGAAATAACTTCTGAGTGAACACACTTTCAGATTTAACACTTTACATTATATTACATACTATTACAAAAAATATTTTTTTTTTTTGCTTTAATCAATTTACAATCTGTCTTAATAGACATTTAGTAAATTTTTTAAAATTAAATACAATTAACATGTAAGGTGTTTCACCAATGATCAGCACCTTTCAACTATTTACAATATTTACATTAAGAACATTACATTACATAAGACATTTGTATTTTTTTAATCTTGAATTACGAAGTGTGGTATGGAGAAGTTCTACTGCTAGCGCGTTCGGATGTAGAGTCAGTCTTTCTTTGTAGTTTTTGTGTATATTAATCACTTCTTGCTTAACTGAAGGTATGTTAAGATCGTTTCTGATATATTCATTAGGTACAAAACATAGGGCTTGCACCAAGTTTCTCAGCGTTATGTTTTAAAAACGTTCCATGATTTCAATGTTAGAGTTAGATGAAGTACCCCATAGTTGTACGCCGTACGTCCATATAGGTTTCAGCATGCATTTATATATTAAAATTTTGTTGTTGATAGTGAAATTCGAATGTTTCCCGATGAGCCAATACATTTTCCGTATTTTGAGATCTAGTTGCTTACGTTTATTCCATATGTGTTCTCTCCATGTAAGGCGTCGGTCGAGATGCATTCCCAAGTACTTTGCTGCGTCCTTTTCTGGGATTGGCTTGTTGTTTAAATACAATGTACAACACGATTTTCTACGTAGAGTGAAGGTTACGTTTGTAGATTTGTCTTCGTTTACTATAATCCTCCAGGTGTTCAACCAGTGCTGAGCTTCTGTTAGATATTTCTGTAGATTTTCGGATGCCTTTTCTGCAACAGTGTGTGTTGAAAACACTGCCATATCGTCTGCGTAAGTAGCGATAAACGAATCAGTACCACTGGGTAGGTCTGCTGTATATATCAGATATAAGATTGGACCTAATACACCCCCTGTGGAACGCCAGCTTCTATAGGAAGAAGTTGAGTTAGCTCGTCGTTTACTTTTACTTGAAAAGTTCTATCACTTAAATATGATTTCAATAGTCTGTACATATTATCTGGCAGGATGTTTCGTAATTTAAAGAGCAAACCTTCGTGCCACACTTTATCGAACGCTTGAGAAATATCTAAAAAGACTGCGTTGCAGTAGCCGTTGTTCTCAAAAGAGTGTCTAATTTTATTCACAACTCTCTTAACTTGTTCAATTGCGGAGTGTTCGTTTCTAAAACTAAACTGGTGCTGTGAGATTACTTTTTTAGACTTGATTATGGCGTTTCGTCTTTTTTTAATTACTTTTTTGCAGATTTTAGAAAGTAATGGAAGCAGACTTATTGTCCGGTATGAGGTTACAATCTCTGATGGTTTACCAGGTTTAACTATTAGAATTATTTGTGCAACCTTCCATTGCATGGGAAAATAAAACAATCGAAGTACTGAGTTAATTACAATAGTTAAGAATCTTATTGCTTTAATTGGAAGTCATTTTATGAGCTTGCCATTTATTCCGTCGTATCCTGGTGATTTCTTGTTCTTTAGATTCCTAGTAATTTGTAATATTTATCTGCTTTTGACATCTTTAATTAGAGTATTTTCGTTGATACTTGTATTACTGCTTAATAGTAGTTTTTCTTCTTCTTCTGTTATTATCCTTGGTGGGGGTTTAAATACACTTTCTAAATGTTCAGCAAATGCATT
>JAWWEQ010050045.1:0-12314 GCA_035583055.1 Torymus tubicola
GAATGATTGCTTGCCATGCTCAGTGTGCATCTGCGGAATTACAAGATCTCGTGTGGCTCCCCTAGCCGGCCGACCCAACTGGCGCTTTCGAAACATTTCATGTAGATAAGATAGCGAACAGTAATTTAATATTTTATGAATATGTGTGTATTACAGCTAATACACAACTAGATAGTCAAGATTATATATTTACTACAATATCCAACAGCTGAACTGAATAGTCAGCGCCCCTACAGTATACTAGCCTAAACCTTGTTCAAGAGAGAAAAAAATACATCTAGATAGTTCACACACTCATTCTTATACCGTCAGGAGCGGGTCAGTCGAACTCGACGTGACACCTCCTCTCCTATATTAGTGCCCAGCGGGGCGGCGCTTGCCTATTTCTCCGCCCAAGTATATTTGAGCGGGGAATTTCATGTCCACCCCCTCAGATCAGTACAGGTATCTGTTGTACTTTTTTTTGTAACTGTTTATTGTGTGTGTGCAGTCTGTAATTTATTTTCTATCTTTTTTTTTTTATTTTGTTTTTGTTTCGGTACCTCTTTCCACACCTCGCTTTTGTCACCTATGAACTCACACTCTTCTATAACGTGCTTGAGCGTCTCTTCCCCTTCTCCACACATCCATACTTTCTTTCTTCTTCTTTCCACCAGTACTTGTTCACTCTCGTTTCACTTCCTAGCCTAAATGTTCCCAGCATCTCTAGCTGGTTCTTCCTTTTTCTTCCGCTTTCTTGTAAATATGCTTTCTTCTTCTCTTTCGCAAACTCCTTATATTCTTTGGCGAACCTTGATTCTTCAATCCTGCCCTCTCTCTCTGATTTTTCTCAAAGAATTCCTTTCTCCTTCTATCTCTCTCCGTCTTGACGTTTTCTTTTCTTATGATCCTCCAGCATTCCTTCTTCAACGTGTTATCTTCAGCTCTCGTCAGTTTCCTCTCGTACTTTATCGCCCTTCCTCCTGCCTTTATTTCGATCTTGTACCTGTCTGTCTCCTTGCGTAACACGTGCCTCGGTGTCGTCATGTCTAGCTTCATCGTCCATTTTATATATCTGTCTTGGATTCTTTCTATCTCTTCTCATCCTTTCCACCCCCCATATCTCCACGCCGTACATCATTATGCTCTCTACTAGCGCTTCGAACATCCTCATCCTTTTCTTTCACTCTTCGTTGCACATCCTTTCTCGTATGCTCCAGATTTTTCCCAGCGCTGCTCTTACCTTTGCCGCCACATATCGTACATGTTTATCTTCTCCATTATTCCCTTGCATTTTGTACCCTAGGTACATTATCTCTTTCATCTCCTCTATTTTTTCCTCTCTCCACTTGAATTCAACTTCTTTCTTTCTTCCTCCTCCTTTTCTATCTATATACCTTCTAAACCTCTTCAGCATTTCCTTCATGTTTACCTCGATATTCGCCAGCAGTACAACGTCGTCCGCGTACGCCAGCAAATAAAAACCTTAAAATAATATATACGTTAAATAATAAACCTTCTTCCTCTCCAACACTAATCCACCTTCTTGGACCTTCTTCATCTCCTCTTCAAAATCGGCAAAGTCTACGTTGAAAAGTGTCGGGCTTAGCGGGCATCCTTGCCTCACCCCTTTATCTATTTTGAGCCTGCACACCTCTCGTTTCCCTATCATCACCGTGCACGTCGTGTCCTCATATATTTCTGCTAGTCTCCTTTTTAACTTCTCGTCTATCTCCAATTTCTCCATGTTCCTTCAAAGTTCTCTCCTGTCTATTTTATCAAATGCACACCTATCCTCTTTCTCTCCCTATTTCCTCGTCTATCGTTCTTTTTAATATGTACACTGCATCTATCGTCCCTCTCTCTCACTCCCGAATTGGGTATCCTGCAGTTTTCCTTGCTCTTTCAGCTGCCTATCTAGGCTCTGTCTAAGTACTTCAGCGCATATCTTGTGCTCTGTATCCATTAGAGTGATTCCTCTATAATTCCCTACCTCCTTCTTATCTCCTTTCTTAAAGATACACTGTAAAAAATTGTTATATTAAATTTAATGTAATGTATATGAAGCATGATTCATATACGAATTATTGAAATTTCATATACATTTCTATGAAATATTCCTTAATTTTAATAAATTTTCTATGAGTTTTCATAGTAATTCATTAAATTTCCTGAATAATTTATTAAAATTAAGTTTCTTTACAGCAAAATACCTTTCATATACAAGAAACTTAAATTTAATGCAATTGTATATTAAAAATGCATTAAATTTAAGAACATTTTTAACAGTGTAGGCTTTACTATTCCTTCCCTCCATTCCTCTGGCAGCTTACCTTCATTCCATGCCTGCTTTAATATTTTCATCAATTCTTTTGTAAGAGTCTCTTTCCCCAATATCCACGCTTGATTGTGTATGCCATCCTACCCTGGTGCTTTTCTTCTCTTTAATTTCTTTATTGATAATTTTACTTCTTCCTCTCTTATCTCTTCGCTCTCCCACTTTATCTCCTCTCTCGGTCTCCTTTCTTCCTCTTTCACTTCTGAGCCCTCCAGCTGTCTCTTGAAGTGCTCTCTCCAATCCTCTTTCGTTATCTCCTCACTTATCTCGTATCTTACTTTCCTTCCTTTGCTCACTTCACTCCATAGTAGTTTCCCTGACTTGTCTTTCTTCAATTGTTCTATCCAGTATTCTACCCATACCTCCTTCTTCCTTTGAAGTCTACCTCTATACTCTTTTTTTTTCTTTCTCATCTCGCTTGTTCTTTTCCGTTTCGTCACTGCCGTAGCATTTTTTATTTTCTCCTTCAGGACCTTCAATTCATTCTTTTACCTCCTTTATTTCTCTTATTATTTCTCTGAAGTTTTCTGTCACTTTCTCGAACCAATCCGCTCTCCATTCCTCCTCTTCTTATACCTCTTCCCATATCTCCATTTTTAGCTCTACTTCTAGTGGTAGATGATCTGATTCTGTTCTTCTTCCGATCTGCATGTTCTCTATCCAGCTTCTTCTCTCTTCTTCTGATATTATGTAATCAATTACTGACCTGCCTCCTCCTCCTATGTATGTGTAATCACCCTGCTCATCTTCTTCCGTATCTCCATTTATTAATGCAGGCCTTATTGTCTTATTTTCTCTATTAGATCCTCTCCTTCCTTATTTAATATCTACTCTTTCTTCTCGACTCTTCAAATTCCAATCTTCCTCATTCTCTCTTCGTTCTTGCATTGAAGTCGCCGCCTATTATCAAGGCCCCTTCTCCCATTTTTTCTGCCTCTTCTTCGATCGTTCTCCAGTTTTTCACTCTCTCTTCTCTCATTTATGTCTGTAATATTCTAATTTGCTCTCCTCCTTTCTTCAATATCATAACTAGTAACTCTTTACTATCCTCCGCCCCGTCCATCCAGCTTATCTTATCCACCATTGCTCTTTTCACTGCCAGAAGCATTCCTCCTTTTAGCCTCCCTCTTCTTCTCTCTCTCCATGCCTTTACCGTTCTTACCTCGTATTCTTTCAGGATATTTATAGTCCTTTCCTCTTGTTTTTCTGACATCCAAGTTTCTGTAAGTCATATTACGTCAAATTTTTTCAAGTATTTCCATATATGCTCTTTCTCTTCCGATATCCTTGATATATTTCACATTATTAGTTCTTTTCTATGTTTCCCTCCTCCTCCACCTGTCCGTTTATCTCTCTCTTCTCTCTCCTTTCCTTTTTTTGTAGAGTACCTGATACATCGTTCCATTTCTACTCTTCTCCGTCCACTCTCACTCATATTTCTGTCTCTCTCTCTCTTTCTTTCCATGTTTTATCGTTCCCAATAAATATTTGAGTTCCTTTCAGCGTTTTCTTGCTTCTCATTATTCTTTCTTTATCTTCTCTGTTCCTTCATTCCACTCCTATTATCTTCTTTCTTTTACCTATGCTCCACGCACTTTTTATCTTCACCTCCTGTCCTAACCTTTCCTTAATCCATTCTTCGATCTCTTGCTTCCCTTGTAGTACTTCCGTCTCTAGTCCTGATATCAGGATATTCTTACTTCTTTTCTCTCTTTCTTCCTTTTCTTTCATTCACTCTATCTCTGCCTTGCATTCTCTTAATTGTGCTTTCGTTTCTCTATCCTTCTTCTTCTTTTCTTCTTTTTCCTTGTCTAGCTCAACCTTCTGTTCTTTCTCCCCGTTTATTCTCTGCTCTTTTTCCTCCTCTATACTCTTCTTTAAAACCTCCTCTTCTTTCTGCCTTTTTTCTTCCTGCACTTCGCGTCCATTTGCATTCTCATTTCCTTCATCTCCTTTACTGTATTTAAAATTCCATCAGTCATTATTCCCAGCTTGTTCCATATAGCTTCCATCGTTATCTCTGATTTCTTTTCTTCGCTCATGATGTTGTTCTTCTTCTGTATTTCCCCCTCTCTTTTACTTTCTCCTCTCTCCGCTATCGGGCTTCTCTTCACCTTCGTGCTTTTCCTGAAAGCCTCTTCCTCTTTTCCTCTCTCCTCCTCTGAGTCAGTTTCTCCTCCTCCTCCCTTCCTTGCTTGCTTTTTCTCCCTCTCCTCGTTTGGCGAGATCTCTTTTCTCTTTTCCCTCTCCTTAGGTGTCGAGGGCTCTCCTATATTCAGCTTTTTGCTCCTCTCTAGGAGTGTTTTTTGGCTCTGATTGGCTTTCGGCTTACCCTTCAGCTTATTCTGGCATGTCTTATACTTAGTAGTGCTCGGTGTCGCCCTCTGCGGGATGAAAAAGAAGTCGAGCTCCGTGTCGCTCTCTATGAGCTCGTTTTCACAGCTCGAAACACCTAGTATATCGCGTATATTCGCCTTCTCCATTGCCTAGCCCGTGGGCCTATCAACCGACTGCCGCTTTGTTTCTCTCGTTTTTTCTCCTCTCCTCTCTCCTTTCACTTTGCCTTATTTATCTCCTTTTTTCTTTTTTCTCCTCTATCTCACGCACTTGGCACTTCTCTCTTCTCCCTATTCTTAACCTTAATACCCTGTACACTAGCACGGACCTCACACACTCGCGTCATGCACTTTCGGCCATTTTTTTCTCCTATATTATTATTATTATTATTATTATTTTTATATATTGTTATTATTGATACAAATTTTCAAAAGTTATAGAATTATTACAAAAATATGATGGATAAGGGTCAAAAAGGAGGGAATAAAGGAAAAAGGACAAATATTTTTTTTCTCATTATTATAATTCACTCCCAATCTTCTTCCAACTCTATCGCATCATCCGCCGGTGGCTCCAATGTGCTAAGGCCTCCACATTCTTCGCACAATTCATCCTCCAAGGCGGCTATGTACTCTGATTCTTCACATTCGAGGCAAATTTCCAGCGTCCGCTCCTCTCGGTGATGATGTAGGCACCGCTCACAATTCCGCCAGCTGGTATGCCTTTCCGACACCTCGAGCAATTTCCATACGTTCGGCATGCTTCGAACCTCTCCCCTCCATACAGAAGGTGTAATCTGTTGATGTAAAAAGATTCATCCTCATCTTTAGTCTCGTTATTGAATCTTCTCAGTAGCACTCGTTCCGTCCTGATGTCATGGAAGCGCGGGGATGAATTATATTAATCCCATATGTTTCGCCGACTCAGTTGCCTCCACATGAAGACTACCATTGCTCCTTCTTTGTGGAGACTGGTGAGTCTCAGCACCTCGTTGTTTGTTAAAGTCGTACCTCCCTCGTATCAAACGCAGGCCAATCTCCACAGCTGTAGGAAAATGATCCTAGTTAATTTTCCTCCTCGATCCTCGAGACGCCCTGGCCTCGTTATTACCCGCGATGACTGCTGCTTTAAGGTCGGCACAGTCTGGTTTCTTGGACGAGAACTCATTTTCTTCATTATGTTCCGTTAACTCTTGTTTAATTCACACCACAATCACTTGGTGTACGCTGGCGAATAAGGCTGACGAAAACCGTGGGCAGCGGATGACTTATGCGTCAAAATGTTCTTGGCACACTAATACACAATTATCGACTCAACACGATTGCTACACAATTTCAACGTTCTTGCTACCAAGGCCAAGTTCACCGAATACGTTGACTGCAGGGATGCAACTGAACTCTCAAGCTGCGCTCATGGTCTCAGTCCCATGGTAGTAAAGAAAACTGAGTAGCGAATAAAGGAAAACGGGAGTGGGGATGAGGGAAATTGAAAGAGGGATAGTATTTTTTTTCTCAAATTTTTCCAAACTCTCCTAATGTGCATAGTTAAGCCTACTTTCTAAAACATATTTAGCTAAGCACTCTTGCAAATAGTAATAAATGTATTTGATAAATATCATTCTAAACTTTGAGATTGTTTACTTAGTAGTTATTCAAACTGTAGTAGTGGATGCACCGGAGTCGCTATTCTTTTACCGGAATCGGCGGTCGCCTTGGTTCCTCGTAATGTGACACGTACGTAAAATTAACGATTACGTTGCTGATCCTTATTTTCAAGTAAGGGGAAAGCTAAGTATGTGAATATAGCTAAAAAGGCTACAATTATGCATGTCAAAAACACATAAAATATTATGTATAACAAATCTTTAGTGGCAATTGCGTCGTTTCTACCGATATTATTCCTCACGCTTGTCTTTTCGCTTCTCTGATTAAACATTAATGACTGATGTATATTTAATTTTAAATTAGGTACAATTATGTCCTCGTCAATATATCTACCATCAAACCCAAACACTTCTTGTGCATCTATTCTTAAAACACAATTTTTGGTAACTCTAAAATTTGACCACTGGAAATGATTTTGGCTTGCTCTTCTCGTAATTTAATCATTAATGCGCTAATTTTTTTATGATTTTCTAAAACGTAACTCGTTGGCGGTGTATTGTACTCCTCCCCCTTGGAACTACAACGAGGTCGTCAAATTGCTCACTCTTTTTAAGATTATTAATTACATCCTCTAAATTATGCAATTCAATTGTTAACAAGCTAAACATATGTGTTACTGTAATATTAGGCTTACGTATGAGCAAAAACGCATCCTGGAGTATTGCCAATTCCATTTTATCCGTTTGTGCAGCAGATTTAATAAATTCAGTATTTACGGACGTCGCTATGCTTCATTTCTCCTTGATGAACGCTAGCTCCTTTATTTTGGTGAACACTATGTCTGGATTGACTTCTACGGCATGATAGTAAGGTAGTGGATTTCCCGACCACACATTGGTAGCACACATGATCACTACACAAATGCGTATATGTATGTGAGTGTCCATGGTTAATTTGTGTGTTTTAAGTCTCCTTTTTGTTTGCTTCGTTTGTTTGCTAAAAAGGAATGCAAATACAGGATTTATTTACAGAAATTTATATATAGAAATTGAGGTTTTAATGTTACACACTTCATAATTTTACAATTTTAATGTTGCGTTGCGCCGCTTAATCTCTAACTATTCTAATCGGCCCTGTTTGTTTTCCGGTTCACCGTCTATATGTTTACCGTCTCCGCTCGTTGTAAAATTACTACGATTTTTTCGAGACCTAAAACCATTATTGGCCCACCCGTATGTCTTAACCGTGGAACTCTGTGGAGTGGTCTATTATTTGAGATTGTCGTATTTTCTACCTGCACGACTATGGGTTGAATGCTTACGCTCGGCAGACTATCAATGCTTTCGGCTACTGTTACCGATAAATCGGGGAGCCATGGTTCTGTTACATAAATTATTTTTAGTTCTTCTTGTATAATTTCGCTATCAACATTAATAATGATATTATTGCCTGGCTTATTTTCGCTTTGAGAACACACCGCTATCCCCACATTGCCCGATGGTCCTGACAGAGTTACCTCGGTTGGCACCTGCAGCTAAAAATAATTATTAACCCATAATAATTCCAACGCGCTATCCGCTAGTTTCAAAAGACATTCATTATACCATGATATTTGCTTAGGCCCTAAATACCCGACATACCTTCTGCGGTTACAACCGAAAAAATGTGCGAATTTTCCAAATAAATTTCCATCATTCCCTGTTTAGTAATTATTTGTCTTATATCTCTTCTAACACACTTAATAATGTTTTTACAAAGTGTACAGGCGATTACCGTACTTAATACTTCGTTGCGCTTACATGTTCGTGAAAATTCGCATGTATACAAATTCTGAAGCGACGGTTTAATTTTTGTCCAAAAACATGTTTGTCAAACCCAACCCGTTCTTCCATAAAATCATAACAAACGCGCTCGTAATTGTGTATTATTGACATATTTACAGGTAAAATTGAGCGAAAGTTAATATAAAACTTCGTCAGCTGGGTGTTGTAACAATTCCTCCCCCGCTCTTAAATAAACCCCTGTGCAACTTTGACAGGCCTCTCATTCTCTTTACAACAAATAGGTATTCACACGCCGTGGTGAACTATGACGTGATAATCAATGCACGGTTCTAGTAAGTGAAACGGATCGCTGACTTTCGAACTATAACACTCTTTACAAAAAAAAGTTATATGATTTCTCGTCGACATACACCGTTTGGTCTCCTTCACTCATGCTCCAGCAGAGGTGGGGACGTAGGCGCTCTAACGCTTACGCGAAATCAGGCCCGACACTTTGCTTTAAAGGCTAAAAAAGAAAATTTGAATTTTTACTAAAATTTTTAATTCAATCTTAATCGTTTGGATTACAAACTACCAAAGTACTCAAATTTGCCAAATCATCAAGATGGTATGCGATTTGTTCGACGTGACGTTGCGCTTGTGCAAAATTATTATAAAATTCAGGTTTGTACATGCAACGTTTTATTTCCAAACTCATTCCATTGACATAACAAAATAGAGCCAACCTTTCCCTTTCCTGACTCGATTCCAATACTTCAAAAAGCTCACGATTGTAGTTGAAGTACATTGTTCAAGTACGTTGAATACGGCAAGAATAATCATATAATTTTTCATTTCGGTTCTCAGCCGCCCATACTAATCGACGTCTTAATATACTTAAATCGTCAAGCAAGATTAATTTTCGACTATACCTCATTTTAAAATATTTTACTAATCTATAAATAATCTCTTAAGCATTTAATACAATCTAATAATTAATACCATTTAATAATTATTACTTTTAAAGTATATTACGCGACTGCAATGTCGGATTCTTTTGTTCGTTTATTACGGGATACAATTTATTTTCAATTTCAATAGGATTATTTTTTGTATTGTTTTCTAACCATTGACATTCTACTTGGTATTTCAGTGTGGTGCAGGTAAATGGTGCTTCGTAGACTCGTAGTCTCTACCCAAGTGCAATAGTAGATGCGTGAACGAATGACAAAGGGCTCCTAGTATATGCAGGGACCAACCATACAAGCTATATAAAACGTACCCGTGAATTAATGTATCGAGAACAAATTTAATAACTCTAAAAATCATAACAGGAAATATGAACGCTGCGCTTACTGAGTCAAAGGTGATCAATCGCGACCAAACACGGTCCCACGCCGAATTGGCTACACGCTCAAGCGTTTCCTCATCTAGTAATCTGGCGATTGACCCGGCGTCCCCCATTTTTCCTTTACCGGAATAACCGAAGGCTACGGCGGTCAAAATCGCGTTTTTCTCATTTGGAAACATAATAAAATTTTTTAATTTCTCTATATCTCCATACGAGTAAATACCGCTATTTGATAAATCCGTAGAGTTATTATATTCCCACGTTTGTTGAGTTTACGGTTTCAAAATAGTAGGCGTATCCTAAATAATGATTTGCGGCAGCATTTTAAATCAGCGTTCCCCAATTAAAAACATTACCGGAATCATAGAATCGCCGATTGCCTTAGTCCCAAATTCGCGTAAAATATGTGTGCGCGGCGATAAAAACCGCGATTTATCCCCCCAAAACATAGGTAGCTCCTCATAGCACTCCTCCATCGGCCTCATTTTTACCTCCACCTGTACGCACTTTAAAACGTGCACTACTTCGCCGGCTAACAAACTTATATACCCAGGGCCTTTCATAATTTGATATGCTTGAAGAGTTGCCAAGGACCATACGTTCCAATTCGGATTGTTTTTCTAACACATCGCGATATAAGCGCGACATTTGCCCTTTAATATGCGCGTTGACATACACAAACTTTGAATTAACGTACGCGAAAATGTCTGTGTTGCTAATACTAATCCCTTTTTACACTGCTAATCTTTCGTGCTCGGGATCGAGTAATATAAAAATTTTAGGCTGTTCCGTTCAAATGAGTTGGTAAGAACAAACGTTTACGACTTCTACATCCTTAAAAGCAAATGACGGGGCTCGTTATCTCTCTCTACAATCTTCATCACCGGGCCAGTATATAGCGATGAATATTTACGCGTCTCACACGACCCGAGTGGTATAATGTCCCAAAACGAGTATCCGAATTTCATATCAATGCAATGATCATCAGTAAAAGCGCATTGAGTTCCTGATTCTAATCTAATTTTATTATTATTTAAAATGACTGAATTAAAACGCTCTTCCAATATTATTCTAATGTACCCATGTACTACTACGTCGAAAAATCCCCGTACGGATCCGCGTAGTGTCCGGTATTCTCACAGCTACCGTTTGCTTTCAATATACCTGCGAATGTTAATGGATGCGTAGTCGTATCATTAATTCTCAAATCTCGAATAACATTATCGGCAATAGTAATCGATCTATGTATGTGCATTCTAATACGCTCGTCTCCAGTAACTTCCCGTAAAAAAGTAGCTTCGCCGTTTTTTACGTGTGAGATATGCGACCACATACCACAATGCCCTAGTTCTTTTAATCTCAACTTTACAATATCTAACGAAAGTATCCGCGTACTCGTTTATTTGTAAAAGACTTATTTCTGTTTTAGTCACGTTAATAATAGGTCACATTCTCCTACATTTACGAGCAAAAACGTGGTAGAATTCGTGAATTTTTGACAGCAATAATATCCTATTAATGAGTTGATTAATCTAATATTGATAGTTGTTGCAAGGAAAAGCATCAAAATCCTCATCTGTGAACATGAATAAAAATGTAAACTTCTAAGCCTTTATTTATTCTTCCAAGCTTTCGGATGCTATTTACAAGTTAACATGCGACAAGCGTAAGTGGTTACTGTGCCCAACTTTGGTGTTATTTTCATTAATTTGTAACTTAACATTGCCATTTTCTCATACTTCAATAATTAGAAAAGGGCCAGAGTACTGGTTTTCAAATTAAGAGACTTCAGGCCGCTCTTTTCTTTTCTTGTTGGAATACGTGAATGTTTTAACACTCAATACGCTGTACGCTAAGATACAATGGTATGCGCGTCTGCCGAGCGATGGCAGACGAAACGCACACATGCGTGTCTCCCCACTCCTGCGTGTATGTATGAGAGTTGCGTCAGACGCGAGAGCAGTGTAGCGCTTTTTCTTATTCTTCCTTCCGCTACTGACTGTGATGTAAGACACACGTGCTGACGGGCTCTGGCCACCAATAAACAATCATTATTATTATTATTATAAAAGAGTTGTTCCTCACTTATTTACCACCCATCCCAACATGGTGGCAGAGCGTGGTTGGTAAGTGTTTAATTTATTATCTTCTATATGGACTTTCGAGTCCTATAGAGATAATGGGGGGCAAATAAAACCAAGTGAAAGAAAATCAGTTTGGAAAACTGGAAAGTGAAAAATATATACATGAACAGAAAATAAAAAGTGTTATATACCGAAGTGTAAAAGGATTTTTGAAAAATATTTAAAATAAAAGTGAGATGCAAGCGGATTAAAGTCGGCACGCGGTAAAGTGCTAGTATAGAGCACGTGGCAAATTTAAAGGCTATACACGCGATCACATGAGAGCTAAACGAAAAGGAGTCAATGATTAAACAAGAACGTGAAATAAAGGAGATTGTCTTTAATACTAAAACAAGAAATTTGGTTCGAAAAGTGTTTTTAAAAGAACTCAAGAAAATTATTATTTTGCAAGCGGAAGTGTATAAGAATATAAGTGTCAAAGAAATAGAAATGGTTAAGCAAGCTAAAATAGAAGATATCGTGATACCCATTTTCGATGGAGCAAACTACTCAAGCTGGAGAATTAGATTAATGACACTGTTAGAATACAAGGAGTGTAACGGTCCCGGTAATCAGGGAAATTACTGAGGCAGAAAAAAAACAAAGAAGCAGAGTGGAAGAAAAGTGATTTAAAAGCGAGGATAATAATAATGAGTACAATCTCTGATAAACAATTAGAGTATGTTGGTCAATGCACAACTGCTCTTGATATGATAAAAAGATTTGATAAGATGTATACGATCAAATCTACAGCATTACAAATAATATGTAGAGGAAAAATAGAAGAAATAAAATTGACAAACTACAACGCAGTGGAAG
>JAWWEQ010050046.1:0-12309 GCA_035583055.1 Torymus tubicola
CCAAATCCATGACAAAAAATAGGGGTATCCATTTGAAAAAATGAACTGGACCTTCATGTGACCATCAAGATCATGGTTATGGTAAAGGTTATATTTGGACGTAAAGTTTTCCGCTCTTTCCAAATACAAGACGAAAAATGGGAGGTTCTATTTAAAAATATTACCTTGACCTTTATATCACCATCAACGTCATGGTTAAGGTCAAATCTAAGGTCATCATCTGAAAGCCAGGGAAAAATTATAAAAATTTTGTATTTAACATTTTCTACTAGAATTAAAACATTACGAGTTATTCAAGGGTTCCCACATATTTAGATCACCCTGGATATATATTATTACATAAACATCAATACTATTACATATGTCCGTAATAGGGGGTTGGCGAGCGGAGCGAGCAGGGGGGCGAAGCCTCACTAGTATATATATATATATATCCAATTAATAAGTTGCATAGAATAGACAGTCCCGCGTAAAAATCGATTCTATTGGACATGTATTAGTTCTATATTGCAAAACATTGTTTCCACTGTATTGGAAATACAGCTGCACTACAATTGATATGCTAGCGCCGCTATTTGCCTTGGGTGTTATCACTAATGTACCAGCAATATAGTTTCTAAAATATGTATCAATTCACTATTTCCAATATTGTTGTAATTGGAAAACATTGTATCCACTGTATTGGCAATAAAACTGCTCTACGATTGCTATGCTAGCGTCGCTATTTGCCTTGGATGCGCAAAAATCATCAGTATTGGAAACATATTGGATCTAGTATTGTCAATATATGTGGTGAAGATATTGCCAATATTTTGGACATAGATTTAGGTGCTATACCATTTCCAACATTCCATTATAACTACTGCTATTCAAAATTATTTTTTTGTTTGTTATTAAAAATTATCCCACGTAGATTGCGCACAGCAATTGTAGAGCAGTTGTATTACCAATACAGTGAATACAATGTTTTCTAATTACAGCAATATTGGAAATAGTGGAATTGATACATATTTTAGAAACTATATTGCTGGTACATTAGTAATAACACCCAAGGCAAATAGCGGCGCTAGCATAGCAATTTTAGTACAGCTGCATTGCCAATACAGTGGAAAAAATGTTTTGCAATATAGTACTAATACATGTCTAATAGAATCGATTTTTACGCGGGGTTAAACATTGATCGCACGATGTGTTACATGTATAATCAAAAGCTGATTAGAGCGCGGAACGAAGATTCGCACCGGAGGCTGCATATAGCCGATGCGCACAGGCGCGCGTACGTGCAGACACAGACAGATAGCGACGACAACAAGGGCACGTATATGTGGGAGATGGAGAAAATTAAAGCACACACACACATACGTACACACAAGGCAGTATTATGCCAGTGACGCTCAGGCTATGTATACATGTATACATGTGTCGATTCGCGTGCGGGGACTGTTGTGACGCGCTCACAAATCAGCCCAAGAATCCGGAAGCCGATTTGTGGGAATGGATTCACCCTCGCGTTAATTTCGCCTCCCTCTCTCGCATCGGATTTTTAAAATGCGCGTGTGTGCCATACATACACGCGGGTTGCGCGGGTGGCTAATCCCCCTATATGACCGAACAGGCTGGGTGCGCGCTATACACCAACCTCATCGCGAACGACGATCCCGATCAAAGGACGCACGAGGTACAGTGGACATTATGATTGAGTTTGCGTCCGCGCTTTGATTTCAGTTTGCACGGCTAATGCGAGCGAGGATCGCCGTTCAATGTATTCTTCTGTGTGCGAGAGCATCGGTGTGATGCATGCCGAGCGAGTATATTTTTTTTTCGAAAAACTGATATGGCTCGCTTTGAGGGATTATTCAATTAAAATAGTAATGATTGTTAAATAATCGAGTCGATTGAACGACGTAAAATGGGTATTGTTATATATGAATAGACGATGCGCAATGGACCACGTGGGTTGTGTGACACGCTAATTAAAATGGATGATCATCAATTTATTACATAATCCTCTCTGTGTGCGTCTCTCTATCTCTTTCTATCCTCTTCTACCTCTTTTTCCGGGTTCATTGAGAGAGCGAAAAAAATTCGTCGCAAATTAGTAAATATTCATATTTTAATTAACGAAAGATATCAGTTTTGCATTCAGCGACTTTGAAGAACAGTGGAAAAATTTTTAAGTAATGAAAAGCGTTTGCGCTTCGCCTCCACGTGTACTTAAGCCTCGCATTATCATCGCGCTGCATCTTAATGTCACTAAAAATAGAAATCTTGCGCGTAATGAGGGTAGTTGAAAAGCCGCTACCACTTTGCTACTCGAGTCCTCATCCCCGCGGGCGCCAAGTGAATATTCTCCATTCTTCTCTTTCTCATTTTTCTTCGTCTTTTTATTTCGACGCTGTAGATAAGAGAAGGAAAGATCACGCGCCCGGGAGATCCTGAGGGGCGCGCGAATCTTCAGCTGTAGTTGCTACTACTTAACGTTGAATAAGAGAAATGCGAAGCCACCTGCCTCAGGAGCTTTTGACTTTACATCTTAGGGTATTTCACGTTGTCTCAAAGAAATAAACCTTGAGAAATTCTATACAGAACTCCGGACTTTAATTGTATACATGTATATAATTCCATGTTTTTAACAACCTATAATATATTTTTTTTTAATCTCGCGTTTTTGCAACACGCGTTTGCGCTTAAAACGTCTCGATCTTTTGAATAAGAGTGAGATACGGTTTTTTCGCTCAAAAATCCGCTCCGCGCATGCAAGAGCATGGACGCGCGCTCGTAAAAGCGAAACGGATTTCTCGGAGTCTGAGACCCTCTACCAGCGTTTCCATTTCGTCTTGTTACGACTCTCTCTCCTTAACTCTGTCGTTCCGGATTTTTCTAGTCCATAAACGTTCCCAGGACGGCCGTAATAAGCGACCTCGGCTTGCGCATCACTTTAAAATTCGCGAAAGCAGTTCATCTGTCTGGCGCAGCAGTTTCGAACTTTATATTATACATGCATACATACACACGCACACAGACACGTGCCTAGGCTTTTGATTCGCCGGCGCGCATTTTCATCAAACAATTCTCACAGAATTACGCGTTAAGAATAAACGCGGTTTGTATTGTGTTCGAGCAAGTGTGCGAGACCTATTTTTACTCCACCGCTGATTATTCCATTTTTGTGCACCACCAGTTTGAATGCGTGGGGCTCGTCGCTTATACTGCGATTATCTTGGTGACGTGATGTGTGTGTGGGATGCGGGTGCAGGCGACTGACCGTTAGTTATCGAGTTTCGAAAGTGGATTTGAGCTGCGGTGTCTGGCTAAACAGCAACTTTACTACTTGTCGGACGTGCTGGGAGAGATTCACGTACGAATTCGTGGTCGACGCGGTCTCGTCTCGTTATACCGTTATCTTCAAAGAAGACAAAAGAATATTTTTCACTTTATCGTAACCTAATCGCGTACAACGTTTTTATTAATTCAATTCGGAAGAATCTCATAAAACTCCGCTGCAACAAAATTCTCGTCAGCTACGACACAAATGTCGTCGATTTAACGCTCGACAGCCATCATCTCGTGCAAAACACCTCGCTCCCACACGTTCTACTACAAAATTTCTGTCTCTCTCTCTCTCTCTCTCTCTCTTTCTCTCTCTCTCTCTCTCTTTCTCTCTCTCTCTCTCTCTTTCTCGTTCCAGTCCGCTCTTCATCATCCCGCGCAAATATTTCAAGAGCCCGACTATTCGCATCCGAGTATAATTTTAACGGCCTTTTTGCGCGTATTATATAAGGCCATTCGCTGTCGACGTCGCTAGTGAACATGAGCCAAACAGCGCAATCGCGTCGAATTAGATTTACACGTGCGACGGACTCCACGATGTTTATACGCGCCGTTATACATAAACGCGCGCGCGCGCGCACACACACACGAGTCTATCGCAACGATAACCAATGTGTGTCTATACTTTTCTGCACTGAAGCCGTAAAATCGAACAGCGGAATGAGATCCATTGAGTGTAATAAAGCGATAACCAATGTATGATACTTTATGGGTATATATATACATACACATATACACATGTATATGTGTAAGTGAATTTAGTTTGGCTTTCTACCGGGTCAAGCAAGGGTGGAATTACAGCGTGAATTGCCATATGCTCAAGCGCGATACAGCGTACGTTATACACGATGCCATTAGTGATGTTGGATTAGAAGTTTATTGGAATGGGAAATTGGAGTGTAATAGCGACGGAAGTTGGAACATATGCTTTTTTTAAAGTTAAGATACAAATTCTTGATACCTTATTCAAACGTCTTTTCTTCACATGTATTGTACTTTAGTGCATTAAGCTCAACTTACTAGGAGAGGCCACGGCCTCCGGATCACGGATTTTTCTTAATTCTTTGAGGTATATTTTTAGATGTTGAAATATGAAGAATATGAAGAATAGAATATTAGACCCTAACCCTTTGATAAACTTGAGTTATCGACAGGTTTAGCTGTATTTGAAAGAAGTACTGAAAAATGCTTTGTTTTATTTGTTTATTAGTTAAGCTAGAAAATCCTTATATATAATTGTAAAACAAAGAAAATAAAACTAGAGATTACAAGTTTTACGTTGCTTTGTTTAGAATTAAAAAATATTAAATATATCAAAAGTTATGACAGTTTAAAGTTAAGCAACGCAAATGCATCAAAACATGTATAAAGTTAAAACTTGTCAATTTATCAATTTTTGTTGCTTAACTTTAAATTTTCATAACTTTTGATATATTTAATATTTTTTAATTCTGAAAAAACAACGTAACAGTTGTAATCTTTAGTTTTGTTTGAGAATGCCGTAAATTATATATAAGTAACATGCTGTGGGTGGTAAAAATAAATATGAACAACATTTAGAAAAATTAAATTATAATATATTAAAAACTATCTATAAACTCTTAATAACTATTACAGAATTTCATGAATGGTGATTTAAATTACAATTGTTTAATTATAAAAGTCGCTATAAATTGTTAATATTATAAAATATTGATATTTAGAGTGTGTGTAAATGTTACAATAATTATTAAGTGTGTGAGTGTTTAGGTTGAGTTTGTGTATGTATGTAGTCACGCAGATGAGTAAAATGATGCTGCTGATGTTAAGATTCACAATTAAGTATTATTGATTTAATTGTGATGTTATTGAGTGTGCACGATTAGATATGATTGATCTAATCGTGCTTGAAAATTACCGCCTGAACATTGCATTAATCACTTTCCGCATCAACGCACGGGCGCTGAGTTGTAGCCGTGTGAATTTTGAGGTTACCTATGCACGTGCGCTGTCGTGTGCTGCAACAGTGAGTTTCTCCAACGATGATTGTTGCAGATGTCTGTAGCGTGATGAGTATAATCAAAGATGCGAAGCGTCCAACATGAGTATATCCACAGAGATGAGTGTAGCTGAGGATGTGCAGCAGCCGCTGAGAGAAGCCAGATGAAAACCATAGTTGAGAAGGTTGAGCAAAGTAAATTGAGAACCGCAAGAGATGAAGTGCCGGGCGTGCAGCACTGCTACACGAGGAGATGCCGTGTGAGATGATGCCAGCCGATGTGCATGTTAAGAGTCCATCCGACGAGACTTGCCGAGAATGTGCGCACTGAATTTTCCACGTGGTCGTCACTTTGAGACTTGAGTGAGAGACAATGCCGGGCGAGAAGTACAAGCGGCCGCATGGCGAGCACGCTGTACTTACTAAGAGAGTAACTGAGTATACTGAAAGAGAAATACAAGCGGCCGCATGGCGAGCACGCTGTACTGACTTTTCTCAAATAGACCCTCATCAAAGAGTGAACGCCACCTCTTAACAAAGGGATGTACTATGATATTCTGAGAGAGACAGCAGGAAATTTAAAACATTGATAATTCCCAAACAAGTTTTATTTTCTTTTTTTACAATTATATTTAAGGATTTTCTAGCTTAACCAATAAACAAATAAAACAGAGCATTTTTTCAGTATTTCTTTCAAATACAGCTAAACCTGTCGATAATTCCAGTTTATAGTTCTTTTGCAAATCCGGAACGAATTATCTGTATGTGTGTGTGTGTTTTTTTTTCTCGAGAAGGTTAGGAAAAAATGTATTTATGCATACAAAGATGTTATATAGGGCCTGACCACTCCTGGTAATACTTACTAAAACCTCCCTGCTGATCTTATTTAGCTAGGCCTCCCCCGACTGTAAGGGCAGTCGCTGCCTTAATGGCTCCATCTGTCGCTGACTTCTCTTCTCTCTTCTTTTTCCTAAATGACAGCTGTTCATTCAAAGTGACCCCAAGATATTTCAATGTGTATGCTGTCTTGATCTTTCTATTTTCTATCGTGTAGGTAGAATACTTCCTCTTCTTCGTGTGAGCTACGTGTAGTTGTCTCAGTCTTCTCCGACACCAGACTAAGTCCGTTGTGTCTCAGCCATTCAGCTTCTACCTCAATCGCAGCGTCTCCTATGTGCTGAACATCGTCGATGGTCTTGGCAACGACAGCGAGGGCAACGTCGTCCGCATACGCTACCATTGACACTCCGTCTGGAAATTGCTGCCTAAGAAGCCCATCATACAGGATATTCCAGATCAGTGATCCCACAACTGAACCCTGAGATACACCTCCTGTAATGTTGTAACTATACGTGCCATTATCAGTGTCGTAAAGTAGAGTCCGGTCTTCGCAGGTAGAGCGGCATCAGCAGATTCTCCGATGCTATCATGATGTTGTATCATCTCGCTGAATTGAAAGCATTCCGTACGTCCATGGCAATGAAGGCACACATGCGTTTGGTACAGCGTCTGCCTTTAATAGCGCCGGAGACTATCTTTACAACCCAATCAATAGCATCAATGATTGAGCGACCCTTTCTAAATCCAAACTGGCTGTCTGACAGGTCTCCAGCCTGTTGTATGGACGCTTTCAGTTTTGTATAGATGACCCGCTCTAAACAGCTTTCCGATAATGTCCAGCAATGAGAGTGGTCGGTAAGCGGAGGGTTCGTCTGACGGTTTCTCATCCTTGGGTAGGAGTACCAGCCTCTGCACCTTCCAGTGTGATGGAAAGGTGCCCTCACGCAAACAGGCGCTAAACGTGGTTCCGGGATACTACCAGGAGCATTTAGTGCTGTTGTTTTCATGGCCAGGCCAGGGATCTCATCTGGCCCCGGAATTCTACGAACGCAGTTTCTCTTAGCGGCCAATATCATTTCCGCCTCGGTAACGTTGGCAGCTCATCTGTACCGTCTTCAACCGACAGTCCTGTACCCGCCAGTCACTCTTGATGTGCTCTGAATAGGTGGTAAACAACTCTTGTCGAGAAAGGCCGGGCATGTTGGAACACTTCCTCCCCTTCGTTTTATTTTACTCATGACCGTCTTGTATGGACGACCCCAAAGATCTTCTTCTACTTCCTCGCAGAAGTCCTGTCAACATGTTCTTGTTGCCGCTTTTATGGCAGTCTTAAGCTGCTGTCTCTTCTGTGCTAGGGGCACTAAGTGGCTGGCATCGTGGTCCACCAACAGCTCTCGGGTGTAGCCTTAAGCATTATCGTCGTATTACTGCTATGTCCTCGTTTCACCAGTAGACAGGCGATCTTCCACGAGCGTTCACCTTCTTAACCATCGACACATCTCAAGCCGCTACTATGGCTTGTGTAAGATCTTGGGCTTTCTCCACGGCAGTTCCTTCTCACCGTACCCCCTTCAATGTGTAGAGAAATGCATCCCTTTCAAAGGTGGCTGGGGTCTATTTCCGATTCTTCTTGGGCACAGCCGTGTCTGGTGCTCTTCTGCTCGCCTGCAGCTGGTACACTAGGGCTTGATCGTCACTGCCCGTATATCTGTCCAAGACTGGCCAGTGGATCCCATTCCCCGCCAATCTTAGATCAACAAAGGTCAGGTCAACTATCGAGGACTTGGTTCCCCTGGTAAAGGTCGGCTGTGACCCTGAGTTGACGATCTCCAGCTCCAGTATCGCAAATGCCTCCAAAAGTGACTCCCCACGCTAGTTGGTCTTCCCGATGCCCCACTCTTCTGCCTATGCATTGTAGTCTCCTCCAATCACCACTGGTAGCTGGGAAGTCCTCGCGCTAGCAACTATTGCGTCCACAGAACTGAGGAACTCGTCAATGCTGTCGCTTGGCGGATGGTAGCAGACGTATATTCCCATACCGTCTACCTCAACCCAGGTGAAGAAAGGCTGGGGCTGTCATCTTTTTAGTTATATGGAGATCTCCTCTCACCCAGATGGCCGCTTTACCGGAGGCATCACTAATCCAGTTGCTTTCTCTACGGTCTTGATATTGTTCACTGATGATGAGGACGTCGATCTTCACTTCTTGTGCCAACCGGGACAATAGATCTTGGGCTACTTGACAGTGGTTTAGGTTCAGTTGCAGTACGTTTGCCATTGCTCTGCTGTATCTCCATCATCTCTTGTTTTGTTTCCACTCTGGTCGAACACTCTACTGCTTTGTGGCTCTCTTTGCCACACCGGTAGCATTGTGTCGATCGGTCGATCTCGCTCTTGCAATCCTTTTCCAGGTGGCTGGTCTCGTGGCATTTGTAGCAGCGCGGTGCTCTCTGGCGTAGACGAATTCGGCAATTCACCCAGCTTACTCTTAGTTTTCCCTTTTCCAGTAGCTTTCTCGCCAACACCTGCGTGCCCCTGTACGATTGCCTTAATCTAATGTCTTCTGCTTGTATGTTACTGGGGCTTATTACCTTGTTAATGGCCTGGGCCACTTCCTCTGCTATCACGGTCTCGTCTATGTCCCTGATCGTCCGCTGCTTGCACTATATTCGACTCAATTGCCTTTCGGAGTTCTATGATTTTGACACCAGGCTTTTCTAGCTGCAGAAATAGTTCCCCTGTTTTAGTTCTCCTGATGTATGTCACTCTCTTCTTAAGAATCGACAGTTCTTCTGCAACTTTTATCTGTCTTATGATATCGCCACAGTCGTCCTTACTTATTGCCTTGATCTTAATGGCATCGGAACATGGAGGCCTACTTTGTCTTTCGCCAGCGAATTGCTCTGCTCCTGACAGGTGCCATCTTTATTCTTTTTCTCTGGCCCTCTTAAGAACTGCGGTCCACTCAGACTCTTTTGGCTGGTATTCCTGAATCTCTGTGTCTGTTGTGGGGATACTTATAGACGGCGAACCTTTTTCTGCCTCTCTTGGCTTTTTTCTCCGTTGGAAACTTTGTGGCGATAAGCTTGAGACGCATTCCCTTTGTGAAAAAGCGTGGATGTCTGGCTTATTCCGTCCCTAGTAAGTCTGATAGCTTGTCCAGACCCACGATTTTATCCACATCACTCAGCATAACGACATAAGTCGATACATTTTTACTTCTGAAAATGTGTTTTCAATGTGTCAATTGAGTAGTATACTACCGCGACTTATCTCGTTAAAACCCTTTTTTCTCAGAAACTTAAAAATTGGACTTGTGTGTTTATATTTCCAAGCCATATATATGAATCGCTGCCTGCAAAAAGTGCCTGAAGTCCACTTTTCCGCGAAAGTGAGATAAGCATTGATTCGTAAATAACATAAGATGCTGCATCATGTGATGTTATCAAATTGAACGAAAACCACTTTTCAAAATTTTGTTTTATGCAAAAAGGGATCTAAGCCCAGAACTTAGATCCCTTTTTATCCCAATCGTAACAAATACAATATTAAACGGTCTTATGACGTGTGCAATTAATTTTACAAACAATTACTGTATTACTAGTATCTATAGAGTTAATTTTGCAATAAAAACAGTACTGTATTAAAATCATATTGATAAGAAAATTTAAATTTACGCGCTACTGATTATTTACTCAAAAATATTTAGAGTTTCAAATATGTCATTATAAGAAAACGTGGTATTGACATTTCCTGCAATAAAAATGAATTTTATTAGTACAAATGTGTAATTTTATAGAATTCGTGCAAAAAGGGACCTAAGTCCATTGATGATAATTTATTATTTAAAAACATACAGAAATATTTTAGCTAAACTAATGATGGTATATTCTTTCTTACACTACTCTGTATGTGTGTACAAAATTTCAGGAGAATCGGCCGAACGTAAGAAAAGTAATAACGTTTCTTACGTTTTCTAAAAAATGATTTTTTGTCATTAAGGGCCCTTTTTGTATGAAACAATTCATATATATGGGTCATATCGTCGCTCCGTACAAAGACTAGCATATTTCAAATCCCCCCCGCGTAGACTAGCACATTTCACGCTTCTAATTTTAAAAAATTTATTAAAATCAAAGGGTATATAGGAAATATTTCCGTACAATAAAAGTCTTAATGTGTCTAATTGATGTGTATATGTTATTCTCATTGATTTTTTAAAACAAGATTCAATGTGATAAGTGAAATTAATTAATTCATCAAAACAAATCATTTTTTCACTATTCACTTTGAATTTACTTATTAAATCTATGGGGGAATGAATATACATATTAATTAAACACAATAAAACTTTTTTTACGCAAATATTCTTATATACCTTTTGATTTTCATAGATTATCTAAAATTTCTATACGGGCGCGAAATGTGCTAGTCTTCGAAGGAAAGTTGAGATGTTCTAGTCTTCACGGAGAATTTGAGATGTACTAGTGGGGGGGGGGGGGGGGGACCAACCGGGAGTGCTAAAATTTAGCAACCGGGAGTGCAAACATTTTAAATTTACTAAAACCTGGTTTAATATGTTCAAAAAAACAAAAAAAAACACAGAAACAAATTTTTAGCATGATACTTGCAAATGTTCAAAAGTTATTCTGATCTCAAGATTTTGAAATTTTGAGTTTTTTTCACGAAAAGGACATTTTCATGATTTTTGTTTTTACTAAAAAACTTGAGTATTTTTATATAGCACATTGTATGGGAAAAAGTTTACAAAATTTGGTTAAAAATCATTATGGATTTTTGGGAATGGACTACCAAAACTTTTGACATTTAGCGGCATACCTTTGCAAGTTGACATCTCTGGTTCGCCCAGATATAAAATTTTGAGAAAATTTGTTAATTAATTTTTACACTCGATTTTAAATATTTACCATGTTTAATGTTTGTTTTGGCAATTCATTCAAAAAAATTCATAATGATTCTTCACCAAATTTGTAAACTTTTTCCCATAAAAAAATCATGAAAATTGCCTTTTCATGAAAAAACTCAAAATTTCAATATTTCGAAGTTAGAATAGCGTTTGAAAATTTACAAATATCGTGCTAAAAATTTGTTTCTGTGTTTGTTTTTGTTATTTTGAACATATTAAATCAGGTTTGGGAAAATTTTAAATTTTAGCCCTCCCGGTTGACATGAAATGACCTATATATATATACGTGTGTGTGTGTGTGTGTGTATGTGTGTGTGTACCTTGCCACAGTCTGTATGTAAACTTACACTCTCAAATATTCATTACGTGAAGCAAACAACGTCGTTCACCCGTGTACACTACATGCCAGTAGTAGCGTCAGTAACGCAACAATACAACGGGGAGAAACACAAAAGCCCGTGCTCGTAAAAATCTTTCTCTCATAATTGTTTTCGAGAGTGCGCGCACGCATGGCAAATACGCACGCAACGACTGCGGTGCGCCCGTCATTAAAGTTTTACTCTACCCACGAGTTGTTTTGTATGTGTGCGTATTTTTTTTTCTTTGTTGACCGTCAAAACGATCCTCTGTGTACACAAACCCGCAATGCGTGCGGGGAAAAACACGCGCTGCAGCATGACGCGTCATTATTTTTGGAGATTCGCGTACTGGCCGGAACTTCCGCTCGGACGAACCGACAGCTGAACGGGGCGAAATTGTTCCGAGAGATTTAAACGTTAATCACGCTTCGCGCTCCCCTTCGGTCCCTAACCATGCTCTGTGTATATATACATGAAGACGCGTCGTATACTACACACACGCGCGCAGACGAGTTTGCTCTGTCAAGTGTGGAACGATGCGCGCGCAACTGAGTCCCTCTGTCTTTTTTGCTCCCGCGAAATACGAGGCCGAGTGAGCTCGCGAATTCGCCGTGGCTTAATTGAGTCTCCCCTCCCTTCTTCCCAATCTCCAAGCTCGTCCGCATCTCTACGTGTATGTATCTCTTTCTCATTCCGACCGTTTTTATCTTTGTTTATTTTAGTTTCGATCGTTGTTTCCCTGGCTAGCCACTCGTTTTCCCTCCCTGTTCGCTTCCGTCCTCTCTCTCTCTCTCTCTCTATATATATGGGCAGTTCTCAGGTGAATCGAGAGGTCAAAATTTTTTTTCTTTTAAAATCACCTAAATCGCTTCGTA